>JALPQI010001725.1:0-133399 GCA_025490895.1 Thaumatotibia leucotreta
TTCAACATATTATTTATAGGTTTATTTATTCTGAAAACCGTTACTTTAGGAATATTGTTTCCTAAAAAAACAAAAAAAAAAAAGTTGCAAGTCAATTTCCATGAAATGAAATAGTAATTATTTTTAATACCAGTCAGTTTGCGCATCTGTTTAAGAACTCAAACTTCTGTTCGACGTCCGTGTATTAGTCGTCATCATCATCATCATTTCAGCCAAAAGACGTCCACTGCTGGACATAGGCCTCCCCCAATGATCGCCAATATGACCGGTTCTGCGCTGCTTGCCTCCAGCGGGTTCCCGCGACCTTGACCAGGTCGTCGGACCATCTTGTGGGAGGTCTGCCCACACTGCGTCTTCCGGTACGTGGTCGCCAGTCCAGCAGTTTCGGGCCCCATCGGCCATCTGATCTTCTGGCGATGTGCCCAGCCCACTGCCACTTGAGTCTGGCAATTCTGCGAGCAATGTCGGTTTACTTTGGTCCTCTTGCGGATCTCCTCGTTTTTGATTCGATCACGCAAGGAAACTCCGAGCATTGCTCTCTCCATTGCCCTTTCAGTGACTTTGAGCTTTTTGATCAGGCCCATAGTGAGCGCCCACGTCTCCGTACCGTAAGTCATCACTGGCAACACACACTAATATAATATTAGTCGTAATCCATTACAAAATCAATAAAATTTCCAATAACAGTAGAAATTCGATATTTTATGTCCAGTGACTATGAATAGTATGAATCTGACAGCTGTGTGGACCTAAGTTTCTACGCCAAACGGTACACAATCGTACTCTTTGCCAAGGCCCTTATATTTTGTATTAAAATCATGGAGTGAACTTAAACTTTTGACCGGTATATGTTGGACATAATATAAAATCAAGATCACCTCGTTAGTACGATGGCCGCAGGCGTCACATACTGTCGCCATGATAACCACTTCTTTGAAATGGGGGATCTCTGAAAACACAAAATTATGTATAATTAATTTAATTAACATATTTTCGGTTACCGCGACAGTAATTCATAAAATAAAACGGATTATATCACGGATAACAGTGTTCTTGGTCTACGCGTATTTAAAACGTCGGGATGTACTGAATTAATTAATTTAAAATAAAATAGAATTTATTTATTTGGTGGAAAAGGTAAATTTAAAAACGGCCTCAATTCCACCACATTGACAAGTGCTACAATTGTAAATGTACTGTTTCTCCAATCGGGGGCGTCTATAGGTAACAGTTACCGTTTACCATCGGAAGGGCCGTACGTTTGTTTGCTACCAACATAAGATTTACTGCAGGAACTTTAATAAATCAGCAGTAAATAACTGCTTTTTTTGCGAAGCAAAATTACAATTGTCACAAAAAACACGACAATTGTAGCGAAATTCCGACATATGCCATAAGATTCAATGAGAATTGCACTAAACCTTGCGACAATTGTCACGGGTTTCGGAAAATAAAAAATAGTTTATTAACGATTTTATAACGTTATTTTATTAGTAATAATTTTATGTTGGTGGCAAACAAGCACATGGACCGTCCGATAGTAAGCGGTAGCCGTAGCCTACGGAGGCCTGTGACGTCAGTAACAGTGATATTTTACAATTGTCGCACATGTAATTATGGGGAAATAGGCGACTGAACCTAAAACAATACTAAAATGGATGCCACTCACCATAATTATGCTAGCTAGCTAAAGTTATACGCGTTATAATCCGTTTCCATAGTTTTATGTCATCAATTTAATTAATTAATTTGATTCTGACGGCAGTAAAAATGCTCTAACTTTTGTCGTACAAATCGACTTACGCACTGGTCTCACCGCGAGCTACTAAGCTATGAACTATCGGCTATAAACAAGAACAAAAGATACGCACTCCCGTGTAAATAAAAGAGACAAGGCGATACTCGCCCGGCGGTGATAGCAACTATCGGGCAAATATCGCGGTGAGAACACAGTGCCTAAGGGATTGAAGTGTCACTGACCATTTATCAAGATTGATGATGGGCAGCAGCGTCATCATAGTGGACACATTACTGCGATCGCCAACCAGCTCTACCTCGTAATGCGTCCATACGAGAGGCCTATGTCCAGCAGTGGACTAAAAAAGCTAATGATGATGACTGTTGGTTGGGGGGCACTGAGGTAAATGAGGGGGCAATGGGGTTAAAAATACTCACTGATGAGCTTCATGTTGGTTGTGGCCGGGTCGTTGCAGTTAGTGGGACACTGCAGGACCCCATAGGAGGCTTCTGTGTGGTCGCAAGGGGCCTCTGTGGGGTCACAAGGGGCAATGGTTCTAAAAGTACTCACTGGTGAGCTTCATGTTGGTTGTGGCCGGCCGTTGCAGTTAGTAGGACACTGCAGGACCCCATAGGAGGCTTCTGTGGGGGTCGCACGGGGCCTCTGTAGGGTCACAGGGGGCAATGGGGCTAAAAGTACTCACTGGTGAGCTTCATGTTGGTTGTGGCCGAGTCGTTGCATTTAATAGGACACTACAGGACCCCATCGGAGGCTTCTGTGTGGTTTTAGGAGGCCTCTGGTGTCACAAGGGGCGATGGGGCTAAAAATACTCACTGGTGAGCTTCATGTTGGTAGTGGCTGGGCGTTGCAGTTAGTGGGACACTGCAGGACTCCATAGGAGGCTTCTGTAGGGTCGCAGGGGGTCTCTGTGTGGTCATAGCGGGCAATGGGGTTAAAGTACTCACCGGTGAGCTTCATGTTGGTAGTGGCCGGAGCGTTACAGTAAGTAGGACACAGCAAGACCCCATAGGAGGCTTTTATAGGGTCGCAGGGGACCTCTGTGGGGTCACAGGGGGCGATTGGGTTAAAGTACTCACTGGTGAGCTTCATGTTGGTTGTGGCCGAGTCGTTGCAGTTAATAGGACACTGCAGGACCCCATAGGAGGCATCTGTGTGGTTTTAGGGGGCCTCTGGTGTCACAAGGGGCGATGGGGCTAAAAGTACTCACTGGTGAGCTTCATGTTGGTTGTGGCTGGGCGTTGCAGTTAGTAGGACACTGCAAGACTCCATAGGAGGCTTCTGTGTGGTCGCAGGGGGCCTCTGTAGGGTCACAGGGGGCAATGGGGTTAAAATACTCACTGACGAGCTTCATGTCGGTAGTGGCCAGAGCGTTACAGTTAGTAGGACACTGCAGGACCCCATAGGAGGCTTCTGTGTGGTTTTAGGGGGCCTCTGTGGTGTCACAGGGGGCAATGGGGTTAAAGTACTCACTGATGAGCTTCATGTTGGTGGTAGCTGGGGAGTTACAGTTAGTAGGACACTGCAAGACCCCATAGGAGGCTTCTGTAGGGTCGCAGGGGGCCCCTGTGGGGTCACAGGGGGCAATGGGGTTAAATTACTCACTGGTGAGCTTTATGTTGGTGGTAGCTGGGGCGTTACAGTTAGTAGGACACTGCAAGACCCCATAGGAGGCTTTTATAGGGTCGCAGGGGGCCTCTGTGGGGTCACAGGGGGCAATAGGGCTAAAAGTACTCACTGGTAAGCTTCATGTTGGTTGTAGCCGGGGCGTTACAGTCCGGACAGTTGGTCGGGAACTGCAGAACTTCATCGGAGGCTAGTTGCTCGTAGGAGGCCTCTGTGGGGTCGCAGGGGGCTAACAGTGAGGGGTCCGGGTTGTCCGATACCTGAGACAATGAGGCTGGTTAAAGCTCAGGCATATTTTGAATAGTTTAAAGTTTTTGGACGGGTGAATTATAAAGTCAGAATCAAATAATTCTTTATTCAATTTTTTTTAATCTAATTAGTGCGACAAAGATAGTTAGTTGCCTATCGTTCACGATTGACAATTAAGCGTTAGCGATTGGAAACTTGGCTAAGCACCGTGATGAATTTTAATGTATAAAACGCATTATTTGACAAATGTTTATAGAATAAAGCCATTCGAAACTTTGATGGACCAATCTCAATTATTTTTAAATGGCAGTTTAAGTTTTTATGGGTCGATATTGAAATTCATTACCGCAATAAATCGAAGAGGGTGTGTCAACTAAAATTCAGGACCGTTTTTGAAAGGCAATTTAGTACGGAGTGCGGCTTCCATGTTTTATTTGTTCATAGGAAAAAAACATGAATAGTGTAGTGTAGGCTTATAGAATACTTTAAAATAAAACGATTTCGAACATAATCGGCCCAGCAGTTTTTGAGTAACTACGGAACCCTGATACATGGCCCGACATGCTGTTGGCCGGTTTTTGAGAATCGTGTAATAGTACATTGTGCTGTATGGTATTACTAGCGAGAGTGTTAGACGCCCGACGCCGTAGGCGGAGGGCTTTTAATGACTCGAGTTTGTATTTCGCTTACTAACCGTGACGCATAAAATGTTTTTCATCACACGTACAAGGAATAAGTTTTAAGACAAAATATTATTAAATGACGTACTAACATTTCTATAACTTAATTTTTACTTATAACTCCCGCGATGCATGCAAGCAATGGCGCGCTTCGAAAGCAAGTGTGATAACTGATAAAATAGTACATTACGACACAAGTGCGAAAAACATGAAATTCGAAACGAGTGGCGATGTTTGCGACACGGGTTACGAATTTCGTTTTTGCACGTGTCTCGTACGACGTTTTTTTAGTGCATATGGCCCTTCGAAGTTTTGGACCTGACGGAAATGACACACTTCTCGCACTAGAAAATTGCATGTGCAAAATTGGCCAATGAGAACGCATCACAGTGTTTCGAATTTTGAATTTGAAGAATGTAATTGGTCAATTTTGCACATCTCCGCTCCTCTCCGCGTCAGTGGAGACGCACCCTAAAAAAGGCACCATCGGGCCCGTTTCTCGAAAGCTTGTAACTTGTAATACAGGTGGAAGTCTCTTTTTGACACTATTAATTAGAGCTTGTCCATTAATCACGTCATACGATTTTGGTCTATTTTAGACCCCCCTATCCCCTGTGGTGATACTTGGTGATATTTTCAGGATTATACAGTATGACGTGACTAATGGACAAGCCCTTAGATAAGGACTCCCACTTGTATTACAAGTTACAAGCTTTCGAGAATTAGGCCCCTGTACTAAAAAGTGCCCTGTGGTGACGGCAGTAAGAATACATTTATCACCACCCCAACTCCTCCTTCGGGTGTCGTAAGAGTCGACTAAGGGATCGAAGTGTCACTGACCATTATTTGACAAAATATTGATGATGGGCAGCGTCATCATAGTGGACACATTACTGCGATCGCCAATCCGCTTGCGATTATGGGCATTTACCTCCTAATGCGTCTATACGCATAGTTAATAGGAGAGGCCTACGTCCAGCAGTGGACTATTATAGGCTGATGATGATGATGATGATGACTAAAAAGAAGATTCGAGGTTGGGTATACCTCTTCGCGCGTGAACACTCCTAGCATGTGATCCTGCTCCTTACTCCGTTTGAAGTCGACGCGGTCACAGCGCGGGTCTTTGCGAGGTGCCTCCGGGTTTTCCACGAAGCAGTTACCTGAGAACGAGATTATTTTATGTACACTCCTGCCACTATAGGAGCATTCCATGAAAACGAGTCGTAAGCGACACTGTCTTTTCAATCCTTTTGAAAAATTAAATCAGTAAGCTGAGTTACGGTATAATAATAACATATCTAGGCTTTTAGATTGGCAGTGTTTCCTAGCAGCTAGCATATTTTATTTGGGTAGCTACCATAGCGGGTCGTAAGCGACAAAAAGTAGATGTTTTCATGGAATGCTCCTATATCACATTAACCCTTAAATGCATGGTGTACGATGTATCGTACATAACCAAAACGTAGTTGGTGTTTGAAAACTAGATACGTATATACGTTCTTAAGGTTAATTTTACAAGGAAATTTAATGATCTTTCAAACTTATTACTCATTTCTGGGAGTAACTGTATTTAAAAAAACTTACATGTGTTTATAAGCAAGATGATTGACGATGGAAATTTGTTTTCGTTGCGTGCGTTTAGCGATTTTTAACAAAGTAAGAAATAATTTTTATTGGAATTTTGTAATTCATACCAAAACGATTTTACAATTACTGAATTTAATATAATTTTCAATCTTAAAGTAAATATATTTGCATGTTTCATCATGCACGATTTTGCAAGAAATGTATAATGTAAGATGTATAGAAATTTTTATTAGTAGTACAAATCAGAATCGTGCTTCTTCGCAGATGATGGGAAGTTCTTCGCCAACCCTCTCATTTCCTCAGGCCAGCTCCAAGCGGATCTGGATCGACTAGTGGAGTGGACTTCGCAGTGGATACTCAAATTGAATGTAGCTAAATGCACGGTTCTGCACCTTGGTAAGAAAAATCCCATGGTCCAATACACGATAGGGAGCTCCCCGATTGCGGCGGTGACAAGTCAGAAGGATCTCGGTGTGACAATCACAAATAACTTGAAGTGGGCTGAGCACATAAATAATATTGTCAAAAAGGCAAACTCGTTTTTATATGTCATTAAGCGCTCATTTCAATGCGTGTCAGTTGAAGTTTTTGTAAAGATGTATAAGACATATGTTCGGTCTCTTCTTGAATACGCGTTCCAGGTGTGGAGTCCGTATTTCGTCAAAGATATAGACATTTTGGAGAGTGTCCAGCGAAGAGCCACTAAAATCCCTTTTAAGCTAAAACGTCTACCGTATGAAGAGAGGCTAAAGGTTTTGAAGTTGCCCACACTTAAAGCAAGAAGAGCAAGAGGAGACCTTATTGAGTGTTTCAAGATCGTTAGCCACTGTTACAACCTCCCCGACATTCACAACATAGTCTGTATGAGAACAGTCAGCCGCGATACCCGAGGTCACAGCCTAAAAATTGTCCGTACTTCCACTAACACTAAAGCTGCATACCACTCGCTGTCTAACCGTGTTGTGGTGGCTTGGAATAGCTTACCGGACAGTGTGGTCACTGCTCCCTCAGTTAATGCTTTTAAAAACCGACTTGACAAATGGCTTTTGGACAATAAATTGGACTAATAATTTATTGGAGCTCTGTGATGTGAAGTGACTTTTGTGAAATTTACCAACTTGAACTATATATTAACTTTTTTTTTTTTTTTTTGGACACTGTGTGACATAGGCACATCAGCTAAAAGCTGCTCGCCTATAATAAATAATAATAATAAATTCCACCCAATATATGTCCACAGAATTTTTTTTCTTTTTTTCTCGTGCTTGCGACGCTATTAGGTATGCACATTTTGTTTTTGGAACGAAAAAAAAAAGTCATGCATTTAAAGGTTAACACTTATTTGGCAGACCAGTTAAAGTTAACAGTAACGTAAGTGAATAATGAGGGTAGTTCTCTCCCTTCGCTGCAACCGCCCGCCCCCTTTACAAGGGCGGCACGAGACGGCTCACAAAGGCATCTGGGTAGTGAGTATACCCATGGAAAATGTATTTAAAACCTTCATTCTTGATGCTGCCACAATGTTGATTAGACAAAAACCTGTGCTGCTGTGGTGTGGTATGGTTAGTGATGGGTTCTTCTCGGTTATTTCCCAGTCTTACTATGGGGAAAGTTTCCATTTGGGAATATACCCTATACTATGCTGGGAAAGTTACCGGAAACGACCCACCACTAGGTACGGTACTCACCACTAGCGTCCTCTAACTCTAAGGTCCACCGCTTGTCCAACTGTCGGGCACCTTGGAGACGGCTGACGAAGGCATCTATCTGGGCAGCAGCCTCGGGGTGCTCTGCGCTGCGGGACGCTTGGTCTTGTCAGACCAGCTATGTAGTCAGTATACCCGTGGAAAATGTATTGAAAACCTTAATTATCGATGCTGCCACAACGCTGATTAGACAAAAACCTGTGCTGCTGGTGTGGTATGGTTAGTGATGGATCGTTCCCAGTAATTTCCCAATCTTATTATGGGGAAAGTTTCCATTTGGGAATATTCCCCATACTATGCTGGGAAAGTTACCGGGAACAATGGGTCACTAGGTACAGTACTTACCGCTAGCGTCCTCTAACTCTAAGGTCCACCGCTTGTCCAACTGCCGGGCACCTTGGAGACGGCTGACGAAGGCGTCTGTCCGGGCAGCAGCCTCGGGGTGCTCTGCTGTCAGGACGCTGGTCTTGGGTCAGACCAGCTATGTAGTGAGTATATCCATGGAAAATGTATTGAAAACCTTCATTATTGATGCTGCCACAACGCTGATTAGACAAAAACTTGTGCTGCTGTGGTGTGGTATGGTACGGTACTTACCGCTAGTGTCCTCTAGCGTCTATCTGGGCAGCACCCTCGGGGTGCACTGCTGTCAGGACGCTGGTCTTGGGTCAGACCAGCTATGTAGTGAGTATACCCATGGAAAATGTATCGAAAACCTTCATTATTGATGCTGCCACAATGCTGATTGGACAAAAACCTGTGCTGCTGTGGTGTGGTATGGTTAGTGATGGGTCGTTCCCTGTAATTTCCTAATCTTACTATGGGGAAAGTTTCCATTTGGGAATATTCCCCATACTATGCTGGGAAAGTTACCGGGAACAATGGGTCACTAGGTACGGTACTCACCGCTAGCGTCCTCTAACTCTAAGGTCCACCGCTTGTCCAACTGGGCACCTTGGAGGCGGCTGACGAAGGCATCTATCTGGGCAGCAGCCTCGGGGTGCTCTGCGGGACGCTTGGTCTTGTCAGACCAGCTATGTAGTGAGTACACCCGTGGAAAATGTATTGAAAACCTTCATTATCGATGCTGCCACAACGCTGATTAGACAAAAACCTGTGCTGCTGTGGTGTGGTATGGTACGTTACTCACCGCTAGCGTCCTCTAACTCTAAGGTCCACCGCTTGTCCAACTGGGCACCTTGGAGACGGCTGACAAAGGCGTCTATCTGGGCAGCAGCCTCGGGGTGCTCTGCTCTACGGGACGCTTGGTCTTGTCAGACCAGCTATGTAGTGAGTATAACCATGGAAAATGTATTGAAAACCTTCATTATCAATGCTGCCACAACGCTGATTAGAAAAAACCTGTGCTGCTGTGGTACGGTACTCACCACTAGCATACTTTAGCTCTAAGCTTCACCATCTGTCCAGATGCCTTGAAGCTCTGGGTGCTTCTGCAGATTCCTATGGCCACTGTGGTAACATGTCTCACCACTAGCGTCCTCTAACTCTAAGGTCCACCGCTTGTCCAACTGGGCACCTTGGAGACGGCTGACGAAGGCATCTATCTGGGCAGCAGCCTCGGGGTGCTCTGCGGGACGCTTGGTCTTGTCAGACCAGCTATGTAGTGAGTATACCCATGGAAAATGTATTGAAAACCTTCATTCTTGATGCTGCCACAACGCTGATTAGACAAAAACCTGTGCTGCTGTGGTACGGTACTCACCACTAGCATACTCTAGCTCTAAGCTTCACCAACTGTCCTGATGCCTTAAAGCCTCATGAAGGCCTCAATATTGGGGCAGCTCTGGGTGCTTCTGCAGACTCTTATGACTCCTATGGCCACTGTAGTAACATGTCTCACCGCTAGCATCCTCTAGCTGTAAGGTCCACCGTTTATCCAGCTGCTGGGAACCTTGGAGACGGCTCACAAAAGGCAGCAGCCTCGGGGAGGTCTGTTCTGCGGGTCGCTTTGTCTTGGGTCAGACCAGCTATGTAGTGAGTATACCCGTGGAAAATGTATTGAAAACCTTCATTATCGATTATGCCACAATGCTGATTAGACAAAAACCTGTGCTGCTGTGGTACGGTACTCACCGCTAGCATACTGTAGCTCTAAGCTTCACCATCTGTCTAGATGCCTTGAAGCCTCATGAAGGCCTCAATTTTGGGGCAGCTCTGGGTGCTTCTGCAGACTCCTATGGCCACTGTGGTAACATGTCTCACCGCTAGCGTCCTCTAACTCTAAGGTCCACCGCTTGTCCAACTGCCGGGCACCTTGGAGACGGCTGACGAAGGCATCTATCTGGACAGCAGCCTCGGGGTGCTCTGCTGTCAGGACGCTTGGTCTTGGGTCAGACCAGCTATGTAGTGAGTATACCCGTGGAAATGTATTGAAAACCTTCATTATTGATGCTGCCACAATGCTGATTGGACAAAAACCTGTGCTGCTGGTGTGGTATGGTTAGTGATGGGTTGTTCCCAGTAATTTCCCAATCTTACTATGGGGAAAGTTTCCATTTGGGAATATTCCCCATACTATGCTGGGAAAGTTACCGGGAACGACCCACCACTAGGTATGGTACTCACCGCTAGCATCCTCTAACTCTAAGGTCCACCGCTTGTCCAACTGCCGGGCACCTTGGAGACGGCTGACGAAGGCGTCTATCTGGGCAGCAGCATCGGGGTGGTCTGTCCTGCGGGTCGCTTTGTCTTGGGTCAGACCAGCTATGAAGTGAGTATACCCGTGGAAAATGTATTGAAAACCTTCATTATTGATGCTGCCACAATGCTGATTAGACAAAAACCTGTGCTGCTGTGGTGCGGTATGGTTAGTGATGAGTTGTTCCCGGTAATTTCCTAATCTTACTATGGGGAAAGTTTCCATTTGGGAATATTCCCCATACTATGCGGGTCATTGTCAGTCCGAAAAACAAAAGATGTCCACTCGGTGGTCAAAAGTTAACAGCTTTTATAAATCTATGTTACGATTTGATTGCATAGGGCTATAGACCGGGGAACCTAGTTGTACCGTTAATTGTTTTATCCCAAAATTAGTACAGGAATTCCTTAACTTTAGGTATGTCCACCGAAAAGACGGTAACCTAAATCTGACAATGGCCCATGCTGGGAAAGTTACCGGGAACAATGGGTCACTAGGTACGGTACTCACCGCTAGCGTCCTCTAACTCTAAGGTCCACCGCTTGTCCAACTGCCGGGCACCTTGGAGACGGCTGACGAAGGCATCTATCTGGGCAGCAGCCTCGGGGTGCTCTGCTCTGCGAGATGCCTGGTCTTGGGTCAGACCAGCTATGGCCCGGGTGAGTATACCCTCGACTGTGGTTACTTCTGCAATGAGAAAAAATGTTAGATTAAATCTACAATGTAATGGAAGGACAAGGCTACATTCGTTTTTAATCAACTTCAAAAAAGGATTAGATTCTCAATTCAACACATTTTTTTCACACCACCTATTCAAATACGAGTCTTTTCTTCCCTGCTAGGAGGGATCAAAGTGGCAATTTTCTGTTCAAGGGCTTTTTATTGCCAGCCCAAAAAAATACAATGAAAAATTAAAATAAACAGTATGTTCATAATTGATAAACATTTCTTCAGAATCCATTATTTGCATAAATATTAAATATGTGATATATCTTTTATTTTTCTCATAGGTGTTGTGAAATGCAGTATGTGTCACACGATATCAAAATTATTTCGTCTTGGGCGTTAACGCTTGAATCCTTCATTACGCTCAGGATTCCACTTTAAAATTGTGGAATCCGTCGCTCCATTCAGGATTCAATATACGCCCACGCCGGAAATATACCATTTTGATCCCTTGTGACACAATCTACTATTGTTCCACCGAGAATAGTTCAATTTATTTAAAAACAATTTTATGTTTTAGTTTGTTTAATGCATGTTGGTTGTAAGATGTACCTATAATAATTTGATAAAACAAGTCCCGCCTAGTTTCTTACTGGTTCTTCTTGGGCCAGTAGTGTAGGGCAGGGATCGGAACCGGTTTTTTTAGAAAAACCTCGAAATAGCTCAATATTTTAAAATGTTTTACACTCTTTATTTAGTATTCAACATTTTATGTAACTATTAACATCATATTTTTGAATTACTCCATTAACTAAAAAATTATAAACCGAAGAACGAGAAAGAACGGAATTCGAACCGTTCTTTTGTATGAAGAAAAAACCGGTATCCGAGCCCTGGTAGGGTTAGAACCGGAAGTAGTTATACCTTTCTCATTTCTGGCTTTGCGCTGGTATTTCATAGCCATACTGAATTATTGCTGTAGGTCGGACACTGAGTAAGTACGGATATAGTGACGAACTGGGGGATAACAGTCAGACTTGCCTCCTTTCTGGCTCTGCGCTGGTATCTCGAAGTCGAGCTCCGGTATCCGCACGCAGGTGTAGTCGCTCTTGATCACCTGTCGGTTCAGGTCTTCAGGCTGTTCCACTCTGAGTTTCCATCTGGAGGATAAGGACATAGATAAACAATTATGAGGGAGTTTAGTAAAAAACGTTCCACTTTGTCGTTTGCCATAAAGCCACTTTGTCAGTTTATTCATATGAAGATACAAGGAAATCTCGTCTTTATGGTAAGTGACAAATGTTTTACTAAAAACTAACACAATTGATTTTGAAACAGATAAGTTTTGTTTAGCCTTCTGGTACATATGGTTGGAGGAGACCAGAAGTGGAACCTAACAGCAGAAGTAGCATATACTACGAGCCCCGCGTACAGGTGGGCCCCGTGATTCAATTCAAAAATTTTGTTTTATTTTGAGAAAAAAAATGGCTATATTGCATTGTGGGTGTCCATCAGACTTTTATTTATTTATTTATAGCCTTGGTACAAAGTAAATTTTCCTGTTATGATGTAGTTATGTAAGTGGAGCTCTGTCTATCTGTGGACACATAGGCCTCCTCCAGCATTCTCCAGTCTTGCCTATATTGGGTTCTTCTCATCCATAGATGTCCGGCCATCTTTCTTATGTCATCGGCCCATCTTTTCCAAGGTCTACCTCTCTTCCTCTTTGTATTGGTATAGGGGGTCCACTCTGTTACTGTTCTGTTACACTTCTTTTTATTTTCTCGACACATGTGTCCTGCCCATGTCCATTTTAGTTTTTTAGATATTAGCATTTTCTCATTTGGATATTTTCCTAAGGTCGTCTACTCTCTTCCTGTCTCTTAGACACTGTTACACTAGTGGACATCTATTCTGATAGTCACCCACAATGCACATGGGCCAATCAACTTTTAGATCGACACAATTTTGTCCAGTAATGCAGGTGACAATTTCATCAAGTTTGCTAGAAAAAATGCTTATTAATTTTACATGCGTTAGGCGTCACACAAGTTCACATCGATGCATTTAGGTTCCAACGATTTTTCATTGTAAATAAGTGTATATATAGTATTAATTGACATAAGTTCATGAAAAGTAACAGAAAATATGTCAATAAAAAAGTTGATTGGCCCACATAGCAATTTAGCCGTTTTTTTAAAGTGATGATCATTGTCTGTTAGCCATAATTAGAGGTCGGAATTAGGGGTGCAAAATTTTGATAAAACTTTAAAATTGACATATGGGAACACTTTAGCCAAGAAAAATATGAATATTATTGAAAAATCTGTATCCAATTTTATTCCCTATTTCGGAATCTTCAACTTACAATGTGTGGGTGTGTAGATACGAGTACGTATATTTTATGGATGTATTGTGCTATGTCAAGTCCAATTGAGAAATTTTGTTAAAGTTTTGCTCTCATAGTTCCGACCCCTAGGGGTCGGAACTATGAGAGCAAAACTTGAACTATGAGACCATAATCAAAATGTTAAACTTTTTAAATACAGTACCGGCCAATAATATATCACATTTGTGACTTTTTGTATGAGCGTGTATAGAGTAAGCGGCATATGTTCGCATGTAGATAGCATATTATTTTGGTACTTTTGCACAGTTTAATGATGAATACTGCAATTAAGTATTGTGAATTGCAATTGGAGACACAGCATATTGCTAAAATAGCTGTAGTAAAAAAAAGAATTTTACTAAGAAATCCATGCCTTACGCAAAATCTCTTTATGAAAAAATCACTACATGATGACCAGTTTTTTCATCGCTAGTGTAATGGCCTATGCCTAGACTATCTATAGTTGTGAGGTGGAAAGTGTGAAAAACACTTACAAAAATAAAAATAAATCTACTGAAAAAAACCTGTATGTGATATATTATTGGCCGGTACTGTATATTCTATTTACGAATATGTTATAGGATTTTATTTAATTAATTTTTTTGAATAAATTTACATTACCATGCCCATGTGATCATGCCAGTGGCAGACGGTATAAGAACACACCTGACTCCAAGCTCAGCAAATGCTCCCCCTGGCTGGATCTCATTGTTCTGGTAGCCGCACTCTTCGCATGAGAATGACATGATGACCACATTCTTGTAGTATGGTATCCTGGTTAGCAACAAGCGCGTGATTCCCTGTAACAAAGATACAGGAACTAGGGTATTTATCTTCCTACCCATAATTAACATATAAAATAGCAAAAGACATCTCTTTATCAATAAATTGTAACCTAATAACGACTCTTATCCTTGTGTTCACAATTATTTAGAGTTGCAGCCTAGATCTGATCTTCAATTCTGTTACTTTACAATTGTCTGTAGCTCGTTTTGTGAGCCTAATAAAAAAAAGTAGCTTGGTTCATGGTAAAGGTAGTAGACCACACTTTAGGGTCACTGGTCACTTTAGGGAGGCTGGCAAACTCTTATCTGATAACTATTTATGATAGTTGTAGGTTATAAAGATGAAAGTTGAACTAAAATCATAAGTTACGAGTTCATGATTGAATAAAACGGCAACATAGTAACATTGGGAACCTAATTATTAGCCAAGACTTTAAAATTTGGTATGTAAATAAACCAATATTATTTCGAGAACTTTCTCGCAAACTCACGTTCGCATGGCAGTTCATGCAGAGAGACTCCACTTCGGTGACCTCTGGGTCCGGGTCATCGGCGCTAAGGTCCCTGAACACCGGATTTTGTTCTACGGAGCACATGTTTTGAGATAATTGCGAAGAATTTCGGCAATAACACAGCACGTTGCGAGCTTCTTCTGCGAAGTAATGACGTTGACGTATTTGACGTTTAACTGACAAAACAACAAAACAGACGACCCGGATTCTTACTTTTTAGCCAACATACAAACAACCAAAAAATTCAATAATCTTTTATTGTCATACAAATTATGTCGGATTTTACTTTACAAATATTACATTTTAATAACAAGAAATGAATTTCATTGTTCAAGATTAACACAATGTTGATTAGACGCACCTCGATGATGTCATTAGAAAGAAATAAACATACGTGACCTCGGATTTCGAGGCCCTATGACGTCATTTCATTATTTTTGTCGATTTGTCCACGCTTCGTGCAATCCGACCGAATTAAAAGGAAAGATTTCGTTGGCTGTTACAATCTAAAAGGAATACGATTGGATTTGGTAGTGTAATAATAAATTTATGCCTTTGCCGCTGAGCGGTGTGTTTGAATTCGAATACTTGTGAAATTATAGGAAGCAGAGGCACGCCGGTTGCTTATCGAGTATCGTTTCCGTGCCTTCTCTTAGCTAAACAATTTAAATATATAATTGTATTTATTCGTAGCTGTATGTAGTGCTGATCCTGTTGTAGGATTTCATTAAGTACTTGGATTTCTCAAATTAACTAAAAACAGTAAGTACTTGCTTTTATTATTTTATTCGTTATACTATCTTTAGTTTATGTACTTAACTACTTATGCAATTTCAAGTAGATTTTACAGGATACGTAAACATATGTATTTGGTACAGTCGCGCACAAGATTTTAGGCTATAGCCAATAGAATTAGTTATAAAAATAAATAAATACTTGAAGAACTGAATGACATAGGCCTGGACTTATTTGGTACATCCCACTCAGAATCGTCAGTATTTCGGTACCTATCGTATTCTGATTTAAAAAATTCAACAGATTCTTCAAATCTAATTGTTTTTGTATGCCGACCATCAAAGTCCTCGCTGTAGATTTTTTTCTTTTCGGTACCTACTCTATACATAGAATTTCATTTGAAAAAGAAATATAAGTATAGGCTCTTCAACGCATCACCACTATTGTTGTTAAGCCCTTGCAGATATTTACGTACCAGAATCAGACCTACTTAAACTCATAGAATCGCCAAATAAAATAAAAAAAAAAACAACTTCAACCTTTTTCTCTAAGATCCCGTCCTCAGACCCCGACTTGGTGCCAACGGGACCATCTAGAGGTAATATCCGTTCGATAAAAAAAAATTGAACACTGTTTCACGATTCTCGGAGATATCGAACTAAATACATAAAAAAAAAACAGTTGAATTGAGTGCCGATTTTCTTCTTTGAAATCCGTTCAGCACATTTTTACTTTATTTGAATGGCATAAGATAAAGAAATGTTTACATTCTTTCTACATGTCTTCACTACATTTTGTATTGCAATTTTGTGTTTTAGTATCTACCTGTCTACTGGTAGGTAGATATACACATTTCAAGGCCGAGTTGTCTGCTTTGAACAGAATATGTAAATATTGTAAATACATTAAGTAATTGTATAGTCTTTTGAGCCAGACATACTGAAAGCTGAAAAGACACGAAATTTTATGTAGGTATAATATAATATAACTTACGTTTGCTTCTTTAAATAAATATTCATGGATTTTACTCATAGCTATATGTATAGTTTCAACCTAGCATTCTAAGCAAAGATGGTACAAAATTCTGAATTACGTGACGGAACGATATAACTACTACCACTTTAGATAGATACTATATGATTAGATCATCATCATCGTCTTTGACCCTATGCGTATGGATGGATGCATTAGGTCACATCACAACATCAGCCTATTTCAGACCACTGCTGGACGTAGGCTTCTATTAACCTATGCGTATAGACATATTAGGAGCTAGGTAGTGCCCATAATCGCCACGCTGAGCAAGTGGGTTGGCGATCGCAGTAATACGGCAATTATGACGCTGATGCCCGTCATCGTTCTTTAATAAATGAATGGTCAGCGACACTAATCCCTTAGTCGACTTTTAAGACACTCACAAGAAGAATATTTGTTTAAAAACACGCAAATAAATGCCCTCGCCGGGATTCGAACCCGGAACCTCAGGCTCACGGCCGTACTTGTATATTTTCACACTTAGTGCTATTGCTATTCAACGATATCGTTTCCTATTATCTATTTGGGTAAGTTAGTCATCAAGGTCAGGTCAAGTATCAAGTCATCTCATCGCTTTGCTTGGAATGTTAAAATATTAAATGCAAAGAGTGAAGGCACGTCGTTGTTGTTGTTGTCATCATCATCATCATCATCAGCCTATGATAGTCCACTGCTGGACGTAGGCCTCTCCTATTAACTATGCGTATAGACGCATTAGGAGGTAAATGCCCATAATCGCCACGCTGGGCAAGCGGATTGGCGATCGCAGTAATGTATCCACTATGATGACGCTGCTGCCCATCATCAATCTTTAGTCAAATATGGTCAGTGACACTTCAATCCTTTAGTCGACTCTTACGACACCCGCAGGAGGAGTTGGGGTGGTGACAAATGTATTATTTCTGCCGTCACCACACGGCCAACGGTTGTTGTTGTATTCTGGCCATTTTTTCCGCAACTCGACATCAAACGTGCCTATTTAGTGTGGTCCCAACGCTGGCCCAGTACTTGCTGGGGCCTTCACATACACCCTTGAATTTCTTCGCTGATGTATGCAGGTTTCCTCACGTTGTTTTCCTTCACCGTAAAGCACTTGTGAATATCAAATGATATTTCGTACATAAGTTTTTTGAAAAACTCTTTGGTACGAGCCGGGGATCGAACTCACGACCGCTGCGGCAGTGAAGGCACATTCTAAGCTAAACTTGTACAGTCAAAGACAAAACCAATTTTGGTGTACAGAAAAATGTTCAAAAACATGTCCCAGTGCACTCTAATTCTGTGTAATAAGAACGTCGTAACAAATACATGCAGGGTGGTCCAAACCTTGACGTCAAAAAATTTTTTTTAGTTTTCTCACGTCATGAGCTATCTAAAATTTTCTTTTGAGAAATTCTGGAATGAAGAAATGTATTGGGTTTTTTAACTAGTTTCTTTTTGTAAAAGTATAACTACAAATTAAGCATTTACTGACAAAAAAATTAGCATTCTCACTTTGATACAAGTAGGATAAAAAAATGCCAAAGTCAAAAATTTACGCTAAAAACGCATCAAAATAGCATTCATGTACGTAAATAAAAAAATAAAACATATCCCAAGGAATTTTCGTATTCTAAAGACTGCCTTAAACCTTGAGGCTTCGTAAAAGCAAAAAAAAAGTGATACTTAATGATGAGGATTTTTCGGAGTAGGTAGTCGGTCGGATACTTATTTTTGCACTTGACTGTACTATAGAAAATTATGTGACGTCACGGGACGATATGAGTACGATGGTTAGATCATCATCATCATCTTCCTCCGCTAAACAGGCCTCTCCTTTAAATGTTAAGACCAACGCCAGCTCAAAAATGCCCCCAAAAACAATTGTTTAAGGGTCGGATTCCCGATTTTGTCGTTTTAGACCTATTTTCGAACAAAGAATTTGTTAAGTAAATATTACTCTACAAACATATTTCTTACATGAACTTATTCAGAAAGAACCCATGCAGAGGCTCCAATTGATATTATATTTTATATTTACATGGATTTCCTAGAAATCGGCTCTAAATGTACCGAAAAATGAAAAAAATGCATATTTTTCGAACACGACGCAATGCATATTTTTCTTTTACGGGCATAAAATATTCATGTTAATTTAAAAGCCAGATAACTGAATTAGTGCATCAGGGCATATTCATATTTTTCCTCATAAAGACAACGAAGAAATTTAATCCTTAATTTTAAATTGCGTATATTCTCCATACAAATGGCGACACGAGTCAAAATTCTCCTTTGACTCAGATGGCGCGAGCGCCTCCTCGAGGTCGGACGCACGCCAAATCGCTCCCGTTGACAGCTCTTTTTGACATTCAAAATGACATAAAATCATATACATATACGTCAAGGGATGCCAGTACTCAAAGTATCTTTAAATAAGTAGGGAAAATCAGAAGGAAGAAATTCTTTCGAACCCCATCATTTATATAAGTTTCTTGTTATTTTTATGACGGAACACAAGAAAACTATAACAACTGATTCTAAATAAAACTCAATACTACCTAACACGTATAAGTTACATTCGCAAAAACGATTAAAAATGAAAAAAGTTTACGGATACGATTTGCTGTAATGGAGTTTATTTTCTATACTCTGGCAACAAAATACGTCATTTGAAAACACATGTGACGGCTAGAAGTCAAAACGATAGGATGTCAATTTAGTTATAATAATAATAAGAAAGATAGAATATGTTTGTTATATAATTATATTAGTAGGTATACATATTCAAAGTGATACGAGTCTTTAATTAATGGTTGATTAGTGGAATAAAATCTGTGCTCATCGCCACCGCAATTTCTGCGGCCGCGATTTCTTGGTAAGAAAGTATATACCGCATCTTCTCAGTACATTCAATATGGAAAGTAAATTATTTTTGAAATAAAAATATGAAAACTGATAAACTCGCGTATATTAACTAATTTTAATATCTTTTCGACGTTTCGAACACTTTACAGGGTTCGTGGTCTGCGGATGACTGTTTTCATAGTTTTATTTCATGTGTAATCCTCGCGGTAACCGAAGAAAATATTATGCGTCTTATTTTTTATTTATTCAAATAAGTTATAGTATAACAGTAAAAACCATATCCTCGCGAACTACAAAGTACATAAACTTTAAGCTCAGCTTTAGATTTTGATGTCTGACCGGCAGTCGTATCATGGAAACTGCGGCTAGGGCACACAAAATAAGCTGAACTGCACATAAATAAGTTCGGAAACGTAACTTATTGGTTTTTGGTTTGAAACTACAATGATTTATTTATATATTATAGTTATATTCTCTTTCCAGAAATGGCACGTACGCTTTACTGATAAATACTTAAATACTGAAGGATTCGCTGAGTGGCACAGGACTCTATCAATACGGACACAAAAGGTACCTACCTACTAGTTTCAATTCGTAAATTTCAATACATTCCTAGTAATTTATTCGTATTTTCTTTATTCTTGTTATTATACGATTTGAATATTAGATAATATCAATAATATGCATGAATTTATGGCCACAGCTGGATATAAATTTTTCACTTTTGTATATATATCTGCTAGCCAAAACTGTCACTACTCTTAGCAACCTCGTATGTCAGTATTGAATCAGAACTGAGATACGAGCTTTATTTCGATGACGTATTTGTTATTTTAGTTAGTTTTGTTTGTCAATTGGAGAATTATTTGTACCTATGGTATTAATATGTATCCGTGGAATGGAGTAAGCTTGTAGTGTTTATATTATTTTTGAGAAGTTTAGTAAAAACGCTTTATTTATATACGATATATAAAGCGAGTACCACTATTCACCTATTTGCGATTTTTTAAATCCAGCCGCCCGCCTTATAGGCACAATTACGACCGTGGTTGCTAAGCAACGAAAAAAAACAACGGATGTCATTGCGGTTTTTAAGAAACTATGTATTACGTATTACTATATTTTTTCTTCTTGTTGATTATACTTGAAATATAATAAAATAAATCTTACAATAATGTGGTGAGTGTAAACACCGGTTCCGATCCCTCAGTTAAATTTTTATTCGTATGACATTTAGAGTTTTAATAATACAGTCTTTTATAGTATAGTGTACGAGTATGTACCATTTAGATTTTTATCCACTGAACTGAGACAATTTCTCTCATCTTCTGAGATGTTTCTTTTGGTAGATAAACGTTTGACATATTACTGGTTGTTTCAGAGTCTATAAGCAGGACGCAAAGAGTGAGTAAGTAATCTTTACATTTTTATAGTATAAGTTAGAAGTATTTACTGATATATAGTTTGTGTACACAAATATCGTGTGGTGACGGCAGTAAGAATACATTTGTCACCACCCCAATTCTTCCCGCGGGTGTCACAAGAGTCGAAAAAGGGATTGAAGTGGCGATTTACATTTACCTCCTAATGCATCCACACGCATAAGTAATAGGAGTGGCCTTTGTCTAGTTTCAATTCATTTTTATGGTTCCGTACCACAATGAAAAAACGGAAACTCTTACAGGATTACTTTCTTGTTCGTCTGTCTGTCAAAAGGTGATGATGTAATCCATGGAATTTCTCATATTATAAGCACACATAAAACCGTTTTGAGATTTATCAACCAATAATCCATTTTTCTTCAAAAAGTGATACTTCCTTACTTAGGGAAGTGGAACTGCCGATGAAGGCTAGAACGGAACTTCGGAACACTTTGGTGTTTTGTATGTATGTAACTGGTTATGCATTTTAAGCAATGAAGATGGTCGTGTAAGTTATTGTCAATTACCAGTTCTGATGGGGTGTTTCCTTAGGAACCTTAGGATTCTGTATTATCATTTAAACATCAAGCATTTTCATTTATGCGTTTTAATGTAAGTAGGTGGAACTGCTGATAAAGACCAGAACGGAACTCCTTAACGACACGTGTTTCACTTTTGGCAGATATTTCTGATTGATTGTGTATGTTATGGAGCAAGTTCTGGACAAAGAACAGTTTAGATGGTAGGTTCCTTAACCCTTAAGGAATTAAGGGAACTGATAAATGTAGAGTATTTATGTAAGCTACTCTTTAAAAGAGGTTTCATACTAATGTATAAGATAATAAGAGATTTTCAAACGAAGTTTTATTCTAAAGTCAATATTTTCAGAGATATACGAAAACTACGGAACCCTAGCATAAGCCGACATGCTCTTGGCCAGTGTTTTATTACCTCAGGAGCTGCTCATATTATACAGGTTGTTCTAAAGTAAAAAAAAGGAGTGTGGATTACAATGTGGCTAACAAGATTTAATCATATCACGTCACCAGACGAGTCGCAGTCGTCGTCGTCAGTGGCGCAAGAGTAACGAAGGCTGTCATGAACTGTTCCTTGGTGAACCGAGGAAATTCTTTTTTTTTTTTTTTTTTCCTTTATTTATTTAAGGTCGCTTTTTAACAACAAGGTCATTAGCGACCACGTGAAATTAAATCTTTTTATATAAATCAATTAATTTTATAAATCTAAGTACATGTAAATATCCTTCATTCAAACAATCTTTTAAGGTTTTAGGCAGCTTACATATTTCTTTTTCGTTTTTATATGCTAAACACTCAATCAAAATATGGTTAACAGTTAACTCCAAACCGCATTTATCACATTTGTTTTTATCATTCTTGGTAATAAGGTGGCAATGGGTTAGGTTTGTGTGTCCTATTCTTAGCCTAGTTATAACAATCTGATCTCTTCTACAAGTGAAAGGTATGGGCGGAGTTTCAAAGATTGATTCTCTAACACTTGCCAACTTGCTTTGGTTGCTACTTTTCCAGTAATTGTTCCAAATTTTTTTAACTGCTAATTTCATATGTTTTTTGACATCAGGGTAGCTGCATTGTATTGAATCGTCTATCTGTTGGTTTTCAGTAGCGTTTTTGGCTTCGATATCTGCTTTTTCGTTCCCAATTATTCCCTGATGTCCGGGAACCCAGATTAATTCAATTCTAAAATTAGTTTCCAAAAGATTAATTATTTTCTGTTTAATGTGCAAGACAAGGGGATGAGAATTTAGAACATTCTGAAGGCCCATCAAACACGACTTCGAATCAGTGTAAATAACATGTTTAACTAGGTTAGAGTCTTTTTCAATGATTTCTAAAGTTTTAAGAATTGCTATCGCTTCACAAGTAAAGATCGAGCTAAAATCATGAAGTCTGTAACGGTATTCATTGTTACTGGATACTACAGCACATCCAGATTTGCCATTAATAATTGAACCATCTGTGTAATAAGTTTGACAGTTTTCAAATTTGTTATTTAGTTCCTTGAATAAATTTGTGTAAATATATTGTGCAGTATCACTTTTTTTATTATCAGCTAATTCTAGGTTTATCGGTAATTGAAGCTGTTCCCAAGGAGGAACATCAACTAATTTTATTGGGTATAATGCAGGGAAGTTAAATTTTATTTCTTTTAGATACGCTGCCACTCTAATTTTGAAAGGTTGATGCAAACTCGGTCTAAAATTAAATTCCTCGTCAGTAGCAGATTGTTTGTTGAAATCATTATATGTAGGACAATCAGGGCGCGATAAAATTTTTGATGCATAAAGTAATGAAAGTACTTTTCTCCGGTATTTCAGTGGCATTTCACCGGCCTCTGCCAATATACTATTAACAGGACTTGTACGAAATGCACCAATACTGAGTCTCAGGGCTGTGTTTTGTACACTTTCAAGTGTGTTCAACACTCCGATATTTGCGGAATCGTACAGGACTGAACCGTAGTCAATTTTTTGTCTAATAATGCTACGATAAGTGCGTAAAAGGCAATTTCTGTCAGAGCCCCAAGAAAGAGAGGATAATGTTTTAATTATGTTTAAACGATTAACACACTCTGATTTTAATTTATGTATATGTGTTTTCCATGTCATTCTTTTGTCAAAGATCAATCCCAGTATTTTAACATTATCAACCTCCTTGATGGAATGTTCATTCAACGATAAATCAATAGTCTTATGCTGCGTTTTGTTTTTAGTAAATATTATTAATTCTGTTTTAGTTTTAGAAAATTTAAATCCGGTTTTACTACACCAGTTTTGAAGATTATTCAAGGTGTTTTGAATTAATTTTGCTGTAGGTTCAATAGTTCTACCACTACAAGTTATTGTTAAATCATCTGCAAATAAAAAACATTTTACAGGTTTATCAACAACGCAAATAATATCATTTATAGCCACTAGAAATAAAATAACACTTAACACGGAACCTTGAGGAAGACCGTTTTCTATAGAGATTGATTTTGAAAAAATATTATTAATCCTGACTTTAATAGACCGGTTTGACAGGAAGTTCATAATGAAGGCTAGGATATTACCATTGATGTTAATATTTTGAAGAAGCTCAAGAACTCTGTGTTTCCATACCATTTCATAGGCCTTTTCAATATCTAAGGTAACAGCTATTACTGAATTGTCGCAAGCTAGGGCGTTTAGGAGTTCATTCTCAATACCCATTAGACAATCTATCGTCGACCTATTTTGACGGAATCCATATTGAAAAGGCGACAAAAAGCCATTTGATTCCAAGTACCATCTAATTCTTTTGCTAATTATTTTCTCGAAAATTTTACAAAGGTTGCAAGTTAAGGATATAGGACGATAACTTCCGGAAGAACTTGGGATTTTTCCAGGTTTTAATATTGGGATGACTAGAGCTTCTCTCCAGCTATCTGGGAACACTTGATTTTTCCAAATATAATTATAAAGTTTGAGTAAGTAATTTAGACCACTTAACGGAAGATGTTTTATAATAATATTCGGGATATTGTCTGGTCCAGGGCTAGTATTTCCCAATTTTGTAAGGACCGAAACCAATTCGTGCATGGACAGATCTTTATTAATTGTGTTAGAGTTGTCAGTTACATTAAAGTTACTTTGCGATTCTTTATCAGTCTTAAAAACATTAAATTCTTCATTATAATTAGTGGAACTAGAATTTAAAGCAAACGCCTCAGCCAGCAAATCTGCATTTGAAATCGGATCAGCACTTAAATTTCCATCCAAATGTTGCAACACAATTGTATCCCATCTAATATTTTTCCTATTAATCTTTTGAATTTTTTTCCATAGAATTCCTAATGGTGTTTGACTATTAATGGACGAAATAAACTTTTCCCAATGATTTCGACTACTTTCTTTAAGTATTCTTCTAGCTTTTGATCTTTTTTTCTTATAGTCAATTTTTAACTTAGAATCATGATCAAATCTAGCAAATTTATAATATAATCTTTGAGCCTTTTTCGCTTCTTTAGTAGCTATTTTACATTCTTCGTTCCACCATGGTACTGAGTTTTTCTTTTTACAATTGCCTAAAGAGATTGGTATACATTTTTCTGCTATTCCCAAAATTAAGCTAGAAAAACTTTTAACTATGTCATTAATAGAGGCATCAGATTGATGATCCAGATTAATTAACTTACTAATATTGTTGTCAAATTCTTCTTGAAATTGCGACCAATCAGCAGCCTGATATTTCCACTTTTTTATCATACCGGGGTGATTGGGTGTTACGTCATTAATTAAGGATTTAACCAAAATCGGAAAGTGATCGCTGTCACATAGATCTTCAAAAGCATTCCATTCAAAATATTGAACAATATTTTGTGAAGCTATTGTTAGATCAATATTGCTGGTGCGGCCAGTACTACTATCAAAATGTGTGGGTTGGTCTGTATTTAACAATGCGATGTTATCGTGAGAGTCTAGCCAATCTGCTACTAATCTACCTCTAGTGTCACATTTTTCCGATCCCCAATTAAAATGATGACTGTTAAAGTCGCCTAATACAATGAAAGGGGGAGGAAGTTGATTGACGAGATCATTAAGTTCATTAACATTTAAAGGCCTACTATTCGGGAGGTAAATATTACAAATTGTGACTTTTAAGGGAAACCTTATTTGGACTGCACAGGCTTCTAAATGAGTATTTAATGGGACTTGTTCTGGAAACGTATGGGGCTTCACAAAAATTGCTACTCCGCCGCTGGCTCTGTTACCTTGTAACCGGTTTTTAAAGAAGTGTTCAAAACCCCTCAAGGAAGCACAATAATCAGAAGAGAAATTAGTCTCTTGTAGGCAAATACAGGTTGGAGTCAACTGGCTAACCAACAATTTGATATTTTCTAAACGAGCAAAATATCCGTTGACATTCCATTGCAATATATCCATTATCATATACCTAATTATAATTTAAACAATATAAAATGTATATAATTACGGAATATATGAATATATATATACCTATGTATATATATATCAAGTATATACGTATATATATATATATATATATATATATATACGTATATACTTATATATATATATACGTTTATACTTATATATATATATATATATATATATATATATATATACGTATATTAATGGTAAATTATATTAACACTTAACCCTATTAGACTCCTGGCGTATTTATGATTTCGTGAAGTTTTCGTGACAGGCGTGAACATCTGTTTTTCAGGCTTTTGTTCATTTTACAATGAAGACTGTTGCACATCATAATGACGTCCTTAACGTTGTCTGAGTATGAATAAACTACTTCTTTAATATTTTGTTTGCCACGTGTGTTATCAAGCAAACTTTTAAATTGATCTATATTTAATGGAAACTTTACTTTCTCACCCAATTTGATCATTTCTTTTTCAACTTCTTTCCAGACCAGTTCTTCACCCATGGAATCAACCTTCATTTTTTTCTTAAGTTTCTTTTTTCCTTCTATTTCTGTCCAACTGTCTTCTAGGGACACATTGCTAAGAGATTCATCAGTTTCTAGGCCATCCAAATCCATTTCAGTCGATTCCATATGTTTTGTTTGCTGTAGAGGAGGATGAAGCGGAGTTACACTCTTTGATGATTCAGTCGTTGTAGATGGATGGTTCCTTTTGATGCCTTGTGTCATCGGCGCAATGGTATCATCATTCCTCTCGAAGCAATTTTTAATTTCCTCGGCAACCACTTGAGCATCAATGTCATTGTTTTGAGCCACGTTTTTTTGGCAGTTTTTAGCAAGATGTCCAATACTATTGCACGTAAAGCATTTAAGGGAGTCGGTGGAGATATATATCCAATAATTAGTGTCCTCAAAGGTTACTTGGAATGATTCCGGTAGATGTTTTTCATCCTCGGGAGTGACATATAACTGTCTTCTAAAGCTTAGGATGTGAGAGAAACCAGGTTCCGTTACACCGGTTTTCATGAAGGTGATGGGAGACATTATTTTTATATTTAATTCATCGAACTTGTTTTCGATAATGTTATGTGGGATGACGGGACATACGTTCGACAGAACGATTCTTTTATTTCTTGTCACTAATGGTCTTATCTCCAGCTGTTTATCTCCGATTTTAACATATTTTTTTGTGTCTATTAAATTGTCAGCGGTTTGCTTGGAATCCATGTATGATGCATTGGTACAATAGAGGACAACGCGACCAAATAATCTTTTATTGTTATGCCATCAACAGCGTCGAGAATTATAGCTTGGTCTTTCTTAGGGAAACTAGTGGTCGAAGTAACGTTTGCATAGCTAACAGGTTTTTTAGAGCTTGGCAGTTGTTTTTGAGACAACGGTGGGTTAATTTCAGACGTTGTGGTATTTTGAGACAGTGGGGGGTTTTGAGACATTGTGAGGTTTTGAGACGTTGGGGTACTTTCCATTTTTTTATGTAAGGAACTCCTGTTAACAGGAGCCCTTGCGCTTCACTTCACTACGGGTTTCTTTATATTACGCAAACAATAACACTGTAGGTAAATAAAACTCGCATTCACTTAGATAACCAAACGGCACGCGCGTCCTCAGTGGCTGCAGGTGCAAGACTGGAGGAAATTCTTGTTCTTAATAGTAACGCAAAAATTACGTAGGTAACTTGCATACATTTTAATGTTTTTAGTTAACCTCGTGCCTACATTAGGTACCTAGGATACATGTAGGTAAGAGGTAACTTCCGTGTTGCATTGCATATTGCACAAACAAAGTACCTAATAATAATGTTGCTTTTTTTCGGTAGGTACTCGTACACGTTAATGTGACGTAGGTAACCTCCAAAAATGGTAAATTACAAACATATTCTTGTAAATTCGACATTCCATTGCGTATTTTATACATAGGTCAAAATAAATGTAAACAATTAGAGACTCAATTTATTGTTCATTTGAATGACAATGTCAAACTTCATGTATGAGCTGTTTTTTTCTGGTAAGATAAGAGTGCAAAGGTGGGATCCAAATTTATTTTAATGTAGGAACTTGAAACTTTAGTATTAATAAGGTATTTTACAAGAGTACAAGAAATTTAATTTAATCATTTCTTAAAGGTTTAAAGGGGATTACAATTTTTATTGGGTTGAAGTTTAACTTAAAGCTATGATAATTCCTATAAAAGTATTTTTATAACAAGGGGATGCAAAGTTACGATTGGAGACCTAAAACATTGTAAGAGATTTACTAAGTAAAATACGAAAAAAGCGATAATATATCAGAGTGCAGGGAAATTTAATGATTGAGAGGGTTAAGTAGGGGTGTAGATTTTGTTTAAGGAGACTAAGGTAGACAATAAATTTAGTGTAAATTACTAGGGCTAGAAAGATGGCATCTTTACAGAAGGTTACTTATACAGGGTGGAAAGGGACGACGTTCCTTCCCGCTACCGACCGAGTCTACCAACCATTACGATGAAATTTCTGTATGGGAAAATTTCTGTATGGGGGCGAAGCCCCCCTGTATTAGAAAATAATGAATCTGTACCTCCCCTACTCTAACCTGGATAGGTTCGTTAGGTACCTTTTATCCCTTAGATCAGAAATAGATGTCCCGCGCAGCGGGGCTTCGTCGACCGGTTCCTAGGTATGATGACTAAAATTCTTTGGACAACAGGGTTGGGTGGTTTAAGGGAGGGTTAAGTTTAAGGAAAATATTTTTTTAAAGGTCGTTTGTTAAAAGTAGTTAGTTTTAGTACATTAAATAGTAGGACCATCACAATTATGCACAATTATTATTCGATACATACACATTAGACACGAAAATCATTAGGACAAACGATATTTAGGAACCACCAAGTTAGGATCAACAATTTCGGCAAACACGACAAAATACCTATGTGCTACAATTTAGGCCATTCATTTTTCGGCGTAAAGTTGGTATGCGACAAATTTTTCGACATAAAAAAATTATGCCACCCGATATAGACCTAAAATTAATTCCAACCTTTTTAGGGTTACGTGGTAAACGAGGAACCCTTATAGTTTCGCCATGTCCGTCTGTCCGTCTCTCCGTCTGTCTGTCTGCAGCATAGCTCATAGGCCGTTAGTATAAGAAATTTGCAATTTGGTACACGTATACCTCCATATCAGTCACACCGAAAAAGAGGTAGAATAAAATATATTAAAAAATATTCGAGCACCTCCCTTATAAGTAAAGTCGGGATGTTTTTTTATTTTACTGTAATCTTATAGTATGGGGTATTGTTGAATAGGTCTATAAAAAAAATCGGGTAAAAAAATAGAGTTTTTTTGTAAGTTAACGTTTTCGGAATCAACCGCTAGGTTTTCTTGCCCCAGGGTCCGCTGGATGCGGGTGACGCAGGATCGGTCATTGTGGCAATCTTTGGGAGAGGCCTATGTTCAGCAGTGGACGTCTTTTGGCTGATATGATGATGATGATGGATGATGATGATGACATTACGATACAAGTGTGAAAAAAGTAAAGGTTGGCGATAAAATAAAACACGACTGAAAGGAGTGTTTTAAATCGACACGAGATTTTAGGGTTCCGTAGTAAACTAGGAACCCTTATAGTTTCGCTACGTCCGTCTGTCTGTCTGTCTGTCTATCTGTCTGTCTGTCCGCAGCATAACTGAGTGACCGTTAGAATTAGAAATTTGCAACTTGGTATAGTGTACATATTAATCAGGCCGATAAAT
The DNA here is from genome assembly GCA_025490895.1 of Thaumatotibia leucotreta. Lineage (NCBI taxonomy): Eukaryota > Metazoa > Arthropoda > Insecta > Lepidoptera > Tortricidae > Thaumatotibia > Thaumatotibia leucotreta. Next base: position 29,356 of record JALPQI010001725.1, read on the forward strand.
TGATAGAATAATATACAAGGTGATCCTATTAACTATGCGTATTGGACATTAGGAGGTAAATGCCCATAATAGCCACGCTGGGCAAAAGGGTTGGCGATCGCAGTAATTTGTCCACTGTGACGATGCTGTGCTGCTGCTGCTCATCATCAATCTTCTATAAATAAATAGTTATTTGTTGTACAAGGGTGCAAAGTTGTATTTTACCCGCGAGCATGAAATTGAAACACGAGCAAGCGAAAGGATTCCATAGTTGAATCACGAGCGAAGCGAGTGGTTTTAAAACAGAAACTTGAGCGTAGCAAGTGTTTTAACTTACGAGAAGTAAAATACATTTGCACTCGTGTGTAGCACAAAACTTTTCCCCTCACTATAGCGAGGAACAGGAGGAGGTTTCTGATATGAATGATTAAAATTGAGGTAGGTCTTCATAGTAGCAGAAGTGCTGAACCACCACCAGTTTTCTTTTTAATCTTTTAATTTCCAAGTTTTGCCCATTCAAAGTTAAGAGTGGGGTCAAATTCCTGCTTGTACAAAATCAGATTTAACTTTTTTTCTATACGAGGTAACGAAATAATTATTACTTTGTCATTATATTTTCTAAATGCAGTTAGAAATACGTGGTTAAATTTTTTTGGGTTCATTAACGGGCACGGTGTATACAGTCAATTGCAATCGCCTGGATTTAATTCAATATTTTCTCATTGAATTCATAGGCATTTAAAAGATTAAGGTCATAGTTATATTTTAATCTGCATAAATATAACAAGAGAAAAAATGCACTAGATGAGCATTTTAAAAATTCGTATTTCGGAAAATAGGCAAAATAATTTTTTTTTTCGAAATCTAATTAAAGAAGATGTCATCTATAATTTATGATTAAAATAAAGAAAATATTTTATCTTCCACATTGATTTTTTTAGAGTCAAACATGAGCATTTTCGAAAGTCTCAATTTTCATTTATATTTTTCTATTACAAGTAGTTGCTCTAACACATTTATATTTATTTTACAAAATGAACACGGCAAGTACTTTATTATTAGAATAAAATTATATTTGATATGCACCAGGGTTGGCTCAAGAACCAATTGAAAATATAATGACAAAGTAATAATTATTTCGTTACCTTTTATAGAAAAAAAGTTATGTCTGTCTTTCCACAATTAGAAATTTGACCCGACTCTGAATTTTGCACGGGCAAAACTTGGAAACTAAAAGATAAAAAAGAAAACTGGTGGTGGTTCAACACTTCTGCCACCATGAAATATATCCTCAATTTTTTTCATTCAAATCAGAAACCATGCAGCACACTCGATTTGTTGATTTGACCTGGAATGACCCTTTACCATTATTTCGTTAGGTCGGTTGGTCTTTCTTGAGTGAAATCTAATTTCTTATGATTTTTTTAACACTTTTTTTCCTAAGTTTTCAGCTTTGTTCAAGTGGGGAACAAAAGAAATAAACGAACACTGACGTCGTTTATACCAAGAAAGAAAATAAGGTATGTGAGTTACAACCCGCAAATGGTAGATATATAAACCCCTAATATTTTCATTTGCAAGTATAAGTATTCTATTTTTATATATAGGTAATATATAGACAGGGTAAAAATTATTTTTGGGTCAGTGAGGGCAGCTACCAGATCCAGAGTAGCTATGCGAAAATGGTCTTATACGCCCTTCCTCGATTTTAAATTAGTGAAAATTGGCGTTTACTGATTTTGGGAAAATCATACGGGTGCCGAGAAAATTGTCCTTTTTAATAACCTTTTTTTGATGCCAATCGATCCTGTTTCTGTTCAGGATCAAAAGCTTGTATGACACCAAAAAAAATTTTTCGGCTAGAAAAGCCGCAAATCGAGATAATGAATGTAGCTAATGTTTCCACACAGTATTATTGTCATTTAGCATAGGAGGTATAATTATCGTGACATATGATGATTATGATGTAATTAAACTTTAACTCTTTCCATAGTTAATTTAACTATGAAAACAGTTTTCTTGAAATTTTGGCTTTTTTATACATTGCTATAAGTTGACCCCTAAGAAACTATTGGTACTGGATACGAATGGAATCGATTAACATAAAAAAATTAAGCGTGAAAAAATATTTATTAGTACCGATGGTGTATTTTTTGGTGTATGGTGTATTTTAGTGGGTCATTTTACGTCAGGTCCAAAACTTCGGAGGGCCATCTGTACTAAAAAAACGTCGTAGGAGACACGTGCAAAAACGAAATTCGTAACTCGTGTCGATTTAAAACACTCCCATATCGATCGGTCGTGTTTCAAAACATCGCCACTCGTTTCGAATTTCATGTTTTTCGCACTTGTGTCGAAATATACTATTTTAACCAGGGATCGGATAACGGTTTTTGCTCCATACAAAAGAACGGTTCGAATTCCCTTCTTTTTCGTTCTTCGGTTTATAATTTTTTTGTTAATGGAGTAATTCAAAAATATGATGTTAATAGTTAATGTTAATGTTGAATACTACATAAAGAGTGAAAAACATTTAAAAATATTGAGCTATTTAGAGGTTTTTCTAAAAAACCGGTTCCGATCCCTGATTTTAACATTCATACAAATTGTGTGGGGATTTCCAATGTCGATTTGCGGCTTTTCTAGACGAAACCTTTTTTTTGGGTCTATACAAGCTTTTGATCCTGAGCAAAAACAGGATTGATTTTTTTTCCTAGTCTGTAGACGTGTCCCAATGCTGGGCAAATGTCTCTCCCTCAGATCTCCACAGCTCCCGGTTCGGTGCCAAGTCTGGCCAATTGTTGGCCAAGGCGTCCAGGTCGTCCTGCCATCTCCGCCTGGGCCTGCCTCGTCCCCGCCTAGTTTGCAGCATCCACTTGGTGGCAGTGTCGCCGTAGATAAAATGTCTACGTGATAATTTTATCATTGTCAATGGTAATGAAGTTTGTCTATAAAAACTGTGTATATTTATATTACATTTTTTATCTTTTTATTCACAAGTACGGTTGCCACCAATTGCACTTGAAATTTATTTTTAAAATGGATCTTTTCAAATAGGAGACGCAGCATGACTTCAAAAAATTTAGAACAAATCTTAATTTGCTTTGCAGAGCTAAAACAGCAATGAGTCCATATATATTATGTATACTTCAAAGACAGGTAATAGAAACTTCAAAGATAGGTACTCTTTTTTCAAAATGGCAGATAATTTTGAATATAACTTAGAAATAGAAGAGGTACTATTTTTTCACAAAAGGTAAAACAATGCAATATGAATTGATCGAATTCAGGATCTGATCCCGCTATTATTATGATTACTGCGAAACCCTCTCGACGTTTTTATCAAACTCAGATAGATTAGATAATTATTCAATAGGGGGCTGCCTAATTAATGAACAATAGTATATTTAGTAGCAGCATTCCGCCCATGCGAAGCCGCCGTAGCTAGTTATAGAAAATTACTTTATTTCCACAACATAATGTAATATTTAAAAAATGTACCGTGTGTAATTAATAATAACATTAATAACAATGATACCTCGTGTGAAACTAAATGTAATTTTTGGTAACCATTATAATGGCGGGACCAGATCCGTTGTAAAATAATTTGTACCTCTTCAATTTCAAAGTTATATTCAATCAGTCTGATCCCGCCATTATAACGTTATAATGGCGAAACCAGGTCCTGAATTCTGTCGATTCATATTGCATTATTTAGTACTGAATTAGTACTATTTGGTACCTGTTGTAAAAAAATGAGTAACTCTTCAATTTTCAAAAATTATATTTCGAATAATTTGGTCCCGCCATTATAACGTTATAATGGTGGAACCAGGTCCTGAATTCTGTCCACATTCTGTCGATTCATATTGCATTATTTAGTACTGAATTAGTACTATTTGGTACCTCTTGTAAAAAAATGAGTACCTCTCCCATTTCAAAATTATATTTGAAATAGTGTGGTTCCGCCAGACCATTTGAACCAGACTATTTCCCGCCATTATAACGTTATAATGTCGGGACCAGACAATTCGAAATATAATTTTGAAATGGTACTATTTTTTTTTACAACAGGTACCAAATAGTACCAATTCAGTACTAAACAATGCAATATAAATCGACAAAATTCAGGACCTGGGTCCGCCATTATAACGGTTACAATTATTGTGGAACAACTCAAATTATTTTATAAAATATTTTTTAAGTTATTTTTTTTTTAAGTAGGTAGTAACACTACGATGTACCTATATAAAGTTAAATATTTGATGCCATATACCACAGAAAAAATATCTAAGCTAACCAAAGCCATAGGTGGAATTTGAACCCGACGTCCTCAGCTTTAGTGGCTGATGCTTAACCTCCTAAGGCCCGGGCCTTGGAACAAAAAATGGCGACCATTGTTAAGTCCTGACGTCATGGAACTAATGTTTACATTGTGATTGAACGACCTTTAAAATTTTATTACCCAGGACTTAATGATGAACGCCATTTTGTTCTTTTAGAAGGCACTTGGGACTTAGGAGGATAAACCACTGGAGTGGCCGAGTGATGGTTTAGGCAACAGCCGCAAAACTGAGGACAACTCTCCAAATTCCACCGTTGGTAAACTTCGATATTGTTTATTTATTTAGTACCTATATGTCATCTAATATTTAAATTAGTAAATGTAATATTTTTTTAAGATCTACTATTTTCTTGTAATTGTAATTCTTGAAATAAGGTACTGATTACCGTTTAAGATAATATAATAAATGCCTTAATGTTTTACTTATGTGCATTTTTATTTTTATAATGAATGCAATTTAATTTAGTAAAATAAGCTTCCTTAAACCTGATAGCTGCTGGTAAGTCACATTAATAATTATACAAATGTAATGCATAATTCCATTCATTTGGCTTTTCACGGAAACTACTTCACCATTGCACTGAAGCGAATTGTGGAGAAGATAGAATCGGGTTTTTTCTTCAATATACGAAAATAAGAGATTGTGCATTACATCTATACACTTATTAATCTCATTAAACAATTTTTCAGGTATATTTAACTTCTTAATAATCTCCAAAAAGAAAAAATAAATAAATTTAGAATATTTACCTTTGTAAATGTCAAATTAGTAGGTATGGACTCGCAAATGTGCGTCGTTGGCACTGCAATAGTTGGTGGACTCTTGTGCGTTTGGCGCACACAGCAGTGGGAAAGTTGAATGTCTACGAAAAGCTGGTGATAGTGAATACTTAGGGCCTATATTCAACAGTATCGTGTTCTGATCAGAAAAATGGTTTTTTTCATTATAGTGTACTAATTGCTTGCCTTACAACCAGTTGGTCAAACAGGCATACTATCGAACCAAGCCATTTTGTTCTAACACAGATTTTTTTTCTCTTACTATTTCCTAATCAGAATACGATGCTGTACAGTCACCATCTGATATAGTGGAGCGGCCAGGGTGCTCATAAATGTCTGAGCAGGCCGCTATTATCATAGCGTTCGTGTGCATGCTCAGATATTTTTGAGTGCCGTGGTCGTTCAGATATATCTGATGATGACTAACAAATTGATTGATCTGTACTGAAAATCCATTTTTAGTACAGATTTTTGCCGCACTAGTGCGAGAAATGGCTCATTTCTTGTCAGGTCGAAACTTCAGAGGGCCACCTGTACTGAAAAACGTCGTATGATACACGTGCAAAAAGGAAATTCCTAGCTCGTGTCGATTTAAAACACTCATTTTATCTTCTTCCTATTAAATCTGTCTTTTGCATTGCATTGAGACGACTATCGACTCGAAAAGACAAGGATAGTCTTATAAAATCTATCCCTCTCTATCTTTTTTACCATCTCGTACTTTGACAAGTGTAATTTTTCAAAAGAGGTAGTGATAAATTACAAACTCGGCCGCTTTCATTTAAAAAAATCACCAAGGTTCAATGACCCCGCTCAGTAAAATGAGGTAGTGTGCGTGAAGTGCGTGTGTGTGCGAAATGGGGAAATTTGACAGAATCTGAAAAATTTCCCACATCTATCCGACCCTTAAGGACTGATTTTTCAATCCCCAGTTAACAGTACCTGTCAAATAAATGTTAGCCCTGTTCTTTTTTGACTGATGATTTTAGAAAAGGATGGTGGTAATTTTAACTAATGGATAGGTTTATTTAGCGATTGAAAAATCAGCCCTAATTGTACCAAGATGGAAGAACATAGCGCTTTTCTTAACACCGCGCATATTTCGGCGCGACATCTTTCACAAATGTTTATAGAATATAGCCAATCAAAACTTTGATGGACCAATCACAACTATTTTTAAATTGCGGTTTAAGTTTTTATAGGTTGACATTGAAATTCATTGCCGTGATGCATTGAAGAGGGGCAAATTTTAGTTAACATATGTCATTCGTCAACTAAAATTCAGGTAGGACCGTTTTTGAAAGACAATTTTAGTATGGCGTGCGGCTTCCATGTTTTATTTGTGCGTATGGACATAATACGCATTACGAGGTAATACCAGCCGATCTCGCTCCACTGTACTTATTTACTGCATTTGCTCGCATCATTTTTGTGTATTTTGTATTTGCTCTAACATATTTGTCTTGTATTTACATATTATTTAGCAGTAACGAACTAGGCTCCGACAGAGACCAGTTAGCATAAAGACTGCTCTTGATGAACAATCTTCTCACTTTATTTTGGACGTATATATAGTTGTTTCTTCCAAAAGAGATAGGATATTGAATTAAGTATTTGATGTTTTTTAATAACAGTTACTAGAACAATTGGTAGCTTGGTAGAGCAGCTACCAATTGTTCTAGTAACTGTAATTAAAGGATTATTTTTGTCAATGCAGAAAGCGACCAAATCAATATGTTAAAGCTTGAGCCAGATTGGCAAAATAAATGTTAGTTGCTTTTTCAAAATTTCAATTATGCATTACGTGACGTATTATGCCTCTAATGTACACCACCACCACCAGCACCCTATGATAGTCCACTGCTGGACGTAGGTCTCTCCTATTAACTATGCGTATATAGATCTTTGGGGGAGGCCTATGTTCAGCAGTGGACGTCTTTCGGCCGATATGATGATGATGACGATGATGATGATAGAGATAGACGCATTAGGAGGTAAATGCTCGTAATCACCGCGCTGGGCTTCTCGCATGAAAGCCTTCATAAAAAAAAACACTTATTTGAATTTGATTTGTAATGATTTTTACTATGATAATTTATTATGATAAATACTTCAGTATTTTATTATTTTATTAGCTATCAGCAGTCTATACTGTACTGGTGTTTGGCAAGGTTACATCACGGAATGATTAGGTATGTGAATACCTACTCGATATATTTGTATATGATGTAAGCGGTCGGTATGTTCCGCCTCCGGTAGTTTTAGCCGCTCTTCGTTAAACATAATTGCTTAAAGGGTTATTACTGTTATTATGTGATCAGTGATCATGTATTTTTATTGGCCATAACATTTCAGCGGATGATGTTTGCTCTATTATACACCGTGTTTTTATTGATTTCAGTTAAATTAAACGGAAGCTTATTTAGGTCAAAAATAATCTATTTGTCACACGTGCCACTTTTGAGTATTTCATAAAAAATTCCATATTGGTGATCGTTTCGACAGTTAGAAAAAAGATGTTGATTGGACCAGGGTCGCGTTATATAAAGTTACAATTTACAATTTCGCTGTTTGCCTCTCTTTCTAGCCAATACGTGCGTCGCGTGCGTTAGAGAGGCAAACAGCGAAATTGTAAATTGTGACTTTATAAAACGCGACCCTGGCCTACTACCGCGAAAATCGAAATTCGTAAATTTCGAGGATTTTTCTCTGTCACTCAAACGCAGGTGTCATTAGAATGAGAGAGACAAATCCTCGAAATTTACGAATTTCGTTTTACGCGGTAGGGCAACTAGATACATATAGATACTTAAATACATAGACAGCCATGACCAAGGAACAAACATTTGTGATAAATAAATACACAAAGAATGCCCTCGCCGGGATTCGAACCCGGAACCTCCAGCTTCGTAGGCAGGGTCACTACCAACTAGGCTACGGAGGCTGACAACATTTTTAAATATTTTTTTTCTGAGTACATACCTAATGATTTATTTACATTTCGGCAGATGGGTAAAGACGACAAAGAAGACTCAGGCTTCGGCTTCAAGGACAAGGCGAAGGCAGAAGACACCCTGAAGCTGCTGGAGCAGCATGAGCCCAACTACCGGAGGCTGACTGTCCGCGGGCTGCTGGGCCGGGCCAAGAGGGTGCTTACCAGTAAGTGTCTAACCCCATTATTCATAAACGTCTGCTAACTTAACAAGCCGCTAATAATCGTTTGTCCCTTTCGGTCTTAACAATGTGTCTATAAGAGCAAAAGTGACAAACGATTATTAGCGGCTTGTTAAGTTAGCAGACGTTTATGAATAAGGGGGTAAGACTATAAATAAATATTTTTGGACATCTTTACACAAATCGACCTAGTCCCACGGTAAGCTCAATTAAGGCTTGTGATGTGGGTAGCTGGCGACGATATATATAATAGATAGATACGTATAGATACTTAAATACATAGACAACCATGACCAAGGAAGAATTATTTGTGATAAATAAATACACAAATGATGCCCTCGCCGGGATTTGAACCCGGAACCTCCAGCTTTGTAGGCAGGGGCACTACCTGCAGTGGACTATCATAGGCTGATGATGTTAAGGTGCATTCAGACCAAACGAGCATTCGCTGTTCTATCCCCCTACTCTACGAAATTCGATCGTTACACGAAACGTGATTCGTTGATTTCGTAGAGTGGGGGATAGAACAGCGAATGCTCTTTCGGTCTGCGTTCACCTTCAGACTATAGACAGCTTCCTCATCTTTTTTGGTTTTTTAAATCTTTTTTTTTTTCAAGTTTAGTTTATTTAATCTCAATATACAAGTTTCGTATAAGTAGGTATGTAGTACATTTTGCTTATATTACTAGTCGTATATTCTGTGAATGAATACCTAAATGATCAACTGTTACAGTGATTACCCACTTTACCCAGTGAAAAACAAAAATATTAATTAGTATAAGTAAGTTACTTTTGAGATTTGCCAATATTTCCATGCCCTTACGGGGCTCATGTATGATACTTTTATTTTGTAAGATCCTATGTACTACATGAAAGAAATAAATTACTTGATTACTATATTGAACGTTCAATAATAATGAAAAATTATATTACTTACTAGGTAGTAAAAAAATATAAACAATCAAATTATAGCACAATTAGAAACAATCAAATTCAATAAAATAAAAATAAAAAATGAAAATCTGGTACTAGGGGTACCTATCAATAAGTTATAATATAACAAATAAAAAGTAATAAAATATCAATCTTAATGCTAACAAAATTAGGTATTATTTATTTCATAATGTTGATAAAGTCATTGACTGAGTAAAATAGATTTTCCAATAAGTGGTTCTTTAACTTGCGCCTGAATGTTTCTTCACAGCGTGCCGTGATGATTACCAGTAATTATCGTGTGGTGACGGTAGTAAGAATACATTTGTTACCACCCCAATTTCCGTGGGCGTCGTAAGAATCGACTAAGGGATCGAAATTTCACTGACCATTAATTTTAATCAAAATTGATGATGATTCAGCAATGATATCTTAGTAGACCACAAAATCTTCAAACCTTAATCTGTGTATACTCTGTTTGGTTTGGTGTTTAAAAAAAGGTAAACAATCTTACAGTAACAGTACTGCGAACGCCAGCCCGCTTGCCCAGAGTGGTCATTATGCTGCATTTACCTCTTAATGTGTAACGTACGTAACATACGTATAAATAATAATAGGGAAGACATTTATTTTGTCTAACTATGGCCTGATTTAGGCTAATGATGAATTAGTTATCATATCTGATTTTTTCCGATAATGTCTCGATGAATATCAACGAAAATAATGCAGAGCAACATCAAATAAATAACAGTAAATAATGCTTGTCGTCTACCGTCTAATACAGGGTTTTTACTGTCAGAACGACGATTAGAGAAAAAAAAACACAAAAGTCACGAAACTTCAAAATAGCATTTTCAGAACTCGCGTTGTGGTATTATATTAATATCCTCGTATTAATATAAATACCACAATGATAAAACATACATCCGTTCCCAGACCAGACGACCAATCGTGCTTATGTTATAGAAATACAATACTTCTTGTATTAGTACTGTTTGGTTTGTTTTTCTATCAAATTTTCTGCAATTTAAAAGACGTCTCAGAAGTCTTGAATGTAATTTTGAACTGTTTGATGCTGAAAAGAATCGGGGATTTGGACGAATTCTCTAATTTCGAGATGGATCATGGCATTCGAGCTTACGAATCTTACGCCGATAGGCGCCGATAAACGGAGACACAGGATAAATATACCTACCACATGCATATACAAGTTCATATACCATAATTAAATTAAGTACGTAAAACAAGTCAAAATGCGTTTTCTTTAGTCATTTCACCTATTACGGTCCATTCATCCTTAGCTGTCTTATCTAGTAAACAGCTTTCTAACATAAAAGTACACGTTGTCTGTTTCTTTGATTAAAAATTAAGCAATTTACTAATCACTACGGACGGAGTGCACAAATACTGACCCAGGTATTTTGGTATAGGCAAATATAGCAGTTTACACCAGAAAACGTGTACTTTCATGTTAGAAAGTTGTTTACTAGATAAGACAGCTATGGATGAATGGACTTTAGGTACTTACTCCATCTTAAAGCTTTTATAATAGACACATCTCTATTAACTATGCGTAGAGACGCATTAGGAGCTAAATCTTACCCTTACTCCTAAACCATTAAAACGTTGAAATAGTACTATCTTATGGATATTTCTTGGAACTTTTTGTTTAAATTTTTCGCAACTTCAAATGACGTCGATTTTATCCGGCGTACATAATAAAGCATACAACCAGTCTGCAATTACTTGATACTTAGCTAAATAATATAACAAACCATAAAAAAGAATCTCAATTCCAGTGACAAAGGCAGAGGATAAAATAAAGAACATAAAAGAAGCAATGGAGGTGTTCGAGAACTGGTTGGCTGAGCTGGACGCGGGCAAGGAGAAGACTGAGAAGAAACCGGCGAAGAAGGAAGAGAAGAAGGCTGAGAAGAAAGAAGATAAAGAGGTAATAAGAATTCACTGCGTAACTTAATTATTGGTGGGGTTAATTCAAAACGGATTACACCACAGACCACAGCAGAACAATATAGACCTATTATTAGCGTACTACGACCAGTTGCACATTGATGCCAAATTTCACATTGGCATCAGTGATGATCAGTGATCGGTTTTTTGGGTTCCCCCTAGCAGGATTTCGCGTATAAAAAAATTACGAGTGTCTATAAAATTTTATTGAACACAATTGTATTATACACACAAGAGCATACTTTGTGAAACAAAAATATGGCAATATAATAAAAGTTTACTTTTCAAGTTACTGTAGGACATCAAAACCGATCATACCAGTGATCCTTGAAAATCTTACGTAACAGAACACACAAATTACATGTACCTAAAATTTAAAAAAAATAAGTGATTTATTAGTTCAATCATAAAAACTAGTACGTGCATGGCATTATCCATATTGTGTGTATAATACAGTAGTGTTAAATACGACTAAGATCGGATCTAATGTAAGATCGGATTACCGCAATAACTACTAAAATAGTAGTATTTTTTGCTCACTGGCTATATCATTCGTCAGCCTCCGTAGCCTAGTTGGTAGTGACCCTGCCTACGCAGCTGGAGGTTCTGGGTTCGAATCCCGGCGAGGACATTATTTGTGTATTTATTTATCACAAATATTTGTTCCTTGGTCATGGTTGTCTATGTATTTAAGTATCTATATGTATCTATCTATAATATATATCGTCGCCTGGTACAGTCGAGTGCATTAATATATAGACACATTTGTAAGGGATCAGTATGGAGAAGTGTATATATATTAATGCCCTTGACTGTACCCACATAATCACAAGCCTTAATTGAGCTTACCGTGGGACTAGGTTGATTTGTGTAAGATGTCCCAAGATATTTATTTATTATTTTTTATTATTTATCATGCATGACGCCATTTCACCCCGCTCCTCTTGCTACTATGCAGCAACCGCTCAGCTGCATCAATCGGGAGCGTTACGAACGTTTAAAAAAAAATGAATCTTTTTCGACAATTTTTGGAGGTCCGATCTTTAACAGGAATCTGTGCACCTTCTTCTCCTTACTTTAGAGTTGAAATTAGATACTAGTCCGATCTTAAGCCAAAAAGATTTTTCGGTTGGGTGTCTTGAAAAAACAATAGTGAAAGTTTGAGTGTCGATTACTCCTAAGCTATTCGGTTGAGCGGCATCAAGTAAAATATTGAAAGCTTGATTTCTTTTTTATCACGTGCATCACACATCTGCAGGTAAAAGTTAGTGAGAATAAATTTATGACTTTTTTTTGTGACATCCTTTCAACTCACCGAAAAATAGTCTGTGACCCGTGTGTACCTTATTACCTTAATTACCTATTTGTCCCTTTCAGTTTTATCAATATATCTGCATAAAGACACAAAAAATACTTAACGGCTTGCTAAGTTAAGAGGCGTTTGTGAGTAAGGGTTAAGTTGATTCGTGTATATTATTTATTTCATTTATTTATTGTTAGGTCATGAACATATTTTTACATAATAAGGTCTTATAGCTATTGAACATATTGTGAAAACACAAATCAAATTATTTATTAACTAAATATTTTGATTTGTACTTTTAATTTTTCTCCAGTAGTCACACTACTTAATACTATACAAATTATAAATATTAGATGTCATATACCAAAGAAAAACAGGCATGTAGTTAGTGCTTGCCCTTAGAGAATGGTCAAAGGCGCCTAGCCTTGTAAGGGATTGCATATACCCGAGAAATTTGACCGGTGGTTGCTAAGACCGAGTGGCCGAGGGGTTCAGGCATCAGCCGCGAAAGCTGAGTACGTGGGTTCGATCCCCACCTCGGACATAGGTGATCTTGGTCGTTTTTCTTTGGTATATGACATCTAATATTTATAAGTCTTATAGCTAGTTTGTGAATTCATGACACCCTGTTAGGGCACACAATATTTGTTAATTCTAAGTTCTTATATCTATAAAAACATTCATATTGGAATTAATTATTATTAATTTAGATTATTCATTCTTCACAGTCCAGCTCTGACGTGGAAATGGAGGATAAAGAAGAGAAGAAGCTGCCAGCAGACACGGTGCCAGGACTCGGGTTTAAGGACAAGGAGACAGCTGAAGGCACCCTGAAGGAGCTAGAGGGCAGGGACCCTGATTACCAGAAACTGGCGGTGAAGGGACTTATCGGGAGGGCTAAGAGAGTACTTACTTGTAAGTTTACCTACATGTGGGTGAATCAACTTTTTTCTGTCTGTTATTGCCATGGTTACATTGGTTACGGTCGCCTGAGTCACGCAGGTTTTATGCAAAATTATTCTACTTAATTTATAAAATCATGCGTATAGTCCATGTTTGTTGATGGCCAATCAAGGAAAGGGTTTATTAACACCAGAAAAATGCATGTTTGCATAGCTTAAGTAGCATAATTATGCATAAAACCAGCGTGACTCCTGCGACCGTAACTATAGTAATGAAACGAGGGCGGCAATCATCCAAGTTAAAAATAAGTTTCTACACGTGTATCGAACGCCTTTTTTCATAACAAGTGCCTTAAAAAGAGAAATTAACTCACGCGAAGCGTGCGCAAAGTTTACTTTTCCGCACTAGTAGGAAAATTTGTTTCTTTTTTCTTTCCAATCGTCATGCCTATTATTATCATATATATGCCGTTGATCAACGAAAACGTTAATGTATAACGGTTCATTAAATGTTTAATGTTAATAAACCTACAGGCACTCGCGACGAAACCAAGCTGGCCAACATCAAAGAAGCGATTGCGATCTTCGAGAAGTTTCTAGACGACTTCGACACGAACCACCTCAGCAAGCAAAACAACTCGTACCTGAGTCTTGGCGTCGTGAGGACTGCGGAGAAGTCGGCTGGGGACGCCGTTACTGAACAACAGGTTTGTAGATTGGGATTTTATATATAGGCACAGAATGTTGTGCCTATATATAAAAAAGAGACCAGGGTGTTGCCAATTTGCCATTCGCTAACAGTCGCAAATCGCAACAGTTTAATAATTGTTTGTCCCTTTCGGTCTTAACAATGTGTCCATAAGAGCAAAAGGGACAAACAAATATTAGCTTTAAAACAATTAAAACTTCGAAGGGCCACCTGTACTAAAAACGTCGTACAAGAGTTACGAGACAGACACGTGCAAAAAGGAAATTCGTAACTCATGTTTAAAGCACTCCCTTCGGTTATGTTTTAAAACATCGCCACTCGTATCGAATTTCATGTTTTTAACACTTGTTTCGTAATGTACTATTTCAAGCTAGTACAGAATCTGAAAAACCGATCGTATTGAATGTTATGATCAGAGATAGGATAAAAGTGCGTCTTTGACGTCATTGTTCCCAATAATATGGATATCACTTCAAAGTTCATTTAATCATTTTCTGAAAAATACCTATTGTCACTGGTAACTATGAAAACCTTTGTAAACAGTCACCTTGAAGCCTCTAAATGAAATTTCATTAATTATTAATTTAATCAACTTTGGAGTCACATTCACATTATTGCGAACAATGGCGCACATTTGTTATGTTTCTGATTATGATACAAGTGTAGTGCTATAGAATCCATCACCAACCTATGTCCACTGCTGGACGTAGGCCTCTCCCATTAACTATGTGTATAGACGCATTAGGAGGTAACGGACTGGCCGAAAATAGCCGAGACACTCCGAAGCATTCCGAGCGAAAAAAAAGATAATACCGCTTCCTGAACTTTAATAGATTTTTTTATTTTATTTTGATGTGGACCATTAATCTATGGTTAATTACGTTAACGTTGGGACTATTGGGAGTTGAGAATGTTATAAGTATTAGTTATTATCATCATCAGCCTATGATAGTCCACTGCTGGACGTAGGCCTCTCCTATTAACTATGCGTATAGACGCATTAGGAGGTAAATGCCCATACTCGCCACGCTGGGCAAGCGGATTGGCGATCGCAGTAATGTGTCCACTATGATGACACTGCTGCCCATCATCAATCTTGTAGAATGGTCAGTGACACTTCAATCCCTTCTCAATCAAGTCGACTCTTACGACACCCGCAGGAGGAGTTGGGGTGGTGACAAATGTATTCTTACTGCCGTTACCACACGGCGAGTTCTATAGAATACTCATTGTTTTTTCTTATTTGTGATTTTATATTTAAAGATACATTTTGTTTCCAGAAAGCCTTCATAGCGGCGTACAGCTCAGTGAACGGGGAGTACAAGCGGCTACGCACCGTGGTGGAGAAAGAGGGTGGCAAGACCTGGGATATTGTCAGGAATGCTGCGCTTAAGGAGCTGAAGGAGAAGGTACTGTACCACACCCTCACATAGCTATGCTATAGAATCAGCTGCCGCCCGCGGTGTTTCATTTCACCGAAATATAGGGCTGTCCCAAAAATAACGCAAGATTTAAAATATTTAAATGTAATGAAAAAGCATACTTTTTTCGACCATTACCAATTTTTTTCCTGACACACAAAGTATACAGAATAGGATTAAGTATTATAATTGAAAATGGCCCAGCAGCCCTGGTTTCCTTGACGAAAAACAGTTTGGACCCCATTTTCTGACCGTTTTTCGATCATTTCAGTGAATCCCAAATATTGCGATTTAAAATAATTAGTTATTTTTTATGGGGTTATTTATAGTCAAAGATCTATGTCAGCAAGAGCTCTCGATCGCCCATGGTTTGAAGGAGGGATTTCACACTGCAGCAACGAAATTCACCCATATTTATTCAAATTTCATACAAAATTTTAACAAAGGAATGCTCTGTTACAGCAAAGCCTTTAAAGTAATTTCTCAGCATACTTTACCATACTAAACCCTATTCTTTGTACTTTATGATTAAATCAAGAAATAAGAAAGTCAAACAAGAAATAAGTATTTTTCATCGATTTCAAATCTTACGTTATTTTTGGGACACCCTTTATTATGATTTATCGACCATATGTTGCTGTCTGTGGCTGTAGTGCCACTAGTACCAATTTATCCGCTAGGTATATGATATGTACATGTTTGCTATTATGTTGTCACTTGTGAATGAAAGAAAGCATAACATTAACATACTTGTAAACATGTACATTACATTAACAATGTTGCAATGCACAAAACGCTTGAATGGAATTTGAGCCTTCATAAAAATCAATATCATTATAGTGGACACATTACTGCGATCGCAAATCCGCTTACCCAGCGTGGCGATTATGGGCATTTACCTCCTAATGCGTATAGCATAGTTAATAGGAGAGGCCTACGTCCTGCAGTGGACTATCATAGGCTGATGCATGCATGCAAAAATCAATAAAGTAGTACATTACTATTGTCTTATTAATTTTGGTAACAATCGAAATTTGGCACTGTTCATTATACAGTAACGTCTATAAAACTTAATTATTATTGAAATAAAATAGTATAGTGGGCTTGGCTTTATGACGATAAACTGCGGGCCTCAAGCACAAAATAGAACGGTATAGGAAGGTTGTGCCTTGAGCCATTTACACCAGACAAAATTGACAAAACTTATTCTTCTTTGGTTCACCAGCAATCCCCTGCCAAACTACTGTATCTATACTGTACTGCAAGACCGTACTCCCACCTTAAAGGCTGGCAACGCATTTGCGACGCCTCTGGTTCTGCGGGTGTCCATAGGCAACGTTAATTGATTTCCATCAGGCGATTCGTCTATTCGTTTGCCAGTTTTACCACCTATAGCATAAAATCTGTAGTAAAATCTATTGACGCACCCACCCACAGAGCTATAGAACTAATGAATAACTTTTTAGCTACGATTCAAAATGCCGACATTTTCTCTGATAGACACAACTTAGACGAAAAATTAACCATTACCTTAATACCTGCTGCTGTAACCCTATAATTTTTCCTTTTCATTATTTTGATATAAAATGTCATTACTTTTAGAATTATGTTAGCTTACAGATAATTCCACACGTAATGTCTTGGCGTAAGCTGTTTTTTACATCGTTGTTGTTGAATAAAGAATAAAGATTCACCCATAATTCTTCCAGCACGCGGACGCAAAACTCTTCAACGACAAAGACGAACCAACTGCTGAGCACTTGGAGCTGCTGTTGTGGGCGTACTCCCCCGAAGCAGCCAAGGTCAAGAAGGTGGTGCCGGAGACGAAAGAGGACAGGAAACGGAAGAGCAGCGGCGGTGACGAGACGCCTAGTAAAAAGAAAAAGGAATAGTTCTGTCTTTGAGAATATGTAGCGCCAGTAAACGAATAAAAATAAACACTAAAATCTTGCATTTGCTTCTTTGGTTTTCGAGACTATACAGGGTCATATTTTGCTGCCTCAATATTATGTGCAAGGTTCTATGATGCATTTTTCATCATCATCATTATCAGCCTATGAATAGTCACTGCTGGACGTAGGCTTCTCCTATTAACTATGCATATAGACGCATTAGGAGGTAAATGCCCATAATCGTCACGCTGGACAAACGTAATGACGATCGCAGTAATGTGTCCACTATGATGACGCTGCTGCCCATAATCATTCTTTTATCGAATAATGGTCAGTGACACTTCAATCCCTTAGTCGACTTTTACGACACCCGCAGGAGGAGTTGGGGTGGTGACAAATGTATTCTTACTGCCGTCACTACACGGCCAATGCACGGTTATGCACTTTTATTAACTTGATATTTGTACATTGTCATTTGATCCAGATCTACTACCGTGAATATTCGTAAATTTTGAGAATTTGTGTCTGTCACTCCAACCAAAAGGAGTCATTAGAGAAACAGGGACATGTCCCCGAAATTATCGGGTATCGAAGTTTGCGGGAGCCGCAAAATTTTATTACTCAGAAAATGAAACAGAACTGTGTAATATGTATTGGGGTAGCAATTTGGGTCGTGGAGTAGGAGTGAACAGGGACGGTCACGCTTAGTACCTAAATTTCACTATGGAGACGACCAAGAAATCGGAAAAAACTCCTAATTGGGTGAATATCTGGGCGTTTCAACCGCCTCATTTTGGTGGCATCAATTTTGCCGAAGTTTCTAAATGTCACAATGTTATACTTCGTTATTTCTGGTACCGTGTCTCCTTCAAATGACAAAGTAGCACATTGTAACGAATAGAAAGTTCGGCAAAAATGATGTTACCAAAATTAGGCGGTTGAAACGCTCAGATATTCACCCAATTATGCGTTAATACAGCCTTAATTGCTTAGTATCCATTAACTCATAATTAGGTAATTTCTTGGTTGTCTCCATAGTGAAAGTTACTCAGCATGCCCTGCTCTTAGTGTTCTGTTCACTCTTGCTCCACCTTTCACCTGCGACCTAAATGTCACCCTGTATAGCGTAGCGAAGGATATACAACAGATTTAGGCCCAAAAGCATGTTATTGCTGCAAAAATTGAAACAAAAACATATACAAGAAAAACTCAAAACTTGCAGTGGTAACTTGTAAGTGTAAATTCAACATGAATTAAATTTCTTGTGATTATAACTTTTGCCAACTTATCCGATTCCGATGAGTAAAGCATTTATTATCCTGAAATATGGTTGTCAGCATTTACATTTAATTGTATGATTTATCAATAAAATCTGTTACCATTTTTTATAGTGTTTTATATTTCACTGAACCCTTACTAATAAAATAGGGAACATTAAAGGCATAAAAACGTATAAAATAAGGCACGAATCAATAATATAGTGCCCATGGATACTAATAAAACTAAAAAGCGTCATTTAGTGAGTTCGTACATTTTTAAGCAAGTAGTTCTTGTGTAGGTAGGTACTTGTTTAAAATAATTATATTCCGAAGGTCTCGGAATTGGCTCTAATGGTTTCGATGATGAAAAAACACCTTTTCTAATTTAAAATAAATTAGAAAAGGTGTATTTTTAGGGTTCCATAGCCACCCATCGTATCCGTCTGTCCGTCAGTCACAGCCGATTTACTCGGAAATTATAATGTTACAGTAATGAAATTTGGTAATGATATGTGTTGTATAACCCGCTACATACTAGAAAGAAAGGTCTTTGAAAATGATATAAAAGTTTCTAAAACACATTTTTATTTAAGCGAACCCCCAAAAACCATAAAAATATCAAATTTCATCAAAATCGTTAGTGCTGTTTCCGAGAAATTTAATTACAGAAGATACAAGTTGATCCTCGAGTCTAGTCGATACATTATGTAGTCATTGGATTTCTATTCTTTAGTTTAGAGTATTACATTATTTGATTTTTATGCGCGATTAACAAACGGTATTATTTATTTGTCTCTGTAGTCGATTGTTTTTTTTTTTAATAATTATGGCCTGGATACAAGGATTTACAAATAACCCTGCGGCGTTTTTCAAGCAGTTTAATATTTGTGTAATGCAATGAATAATTTGTGAAAAAATAGATTTATCGACTAGTTTAGAATATTACTGCTTTTCTATTCATGTTTCTTAATTAAATTAATATTAATGGTGACTAATTTATTTCTACGTAGTAATAGTAATAATTTGATACAAAATAATAGTAACAGTTTAAGCGCGCTGGCATTTATGCATGATGTAAAAACGCCTTCAGCTCAGTTCATCGATTTGACGTAAAGTTGTAAACACAAAGTACAATGAACTCTTTCATTTTCGCGATAAAGCCGATAGAATTGACTGAAACTTCTCAAATAATGAATAAAATGTGTCTTATTCAGTGCCATTTTGTTATTTAGTAGCAGTTATATGAAAACGCGAGCCTTATATAGTGGTGTTCATATATAACTTAGGAAGGGCGTGGAGCGTTCATGTTAGGAGCTATTTTTACATTTTACTGTAAGTAAATAAAACAAAATAGGTCTTAAAGATGCTAAGAATTGCCATACGCTAAGTAATTAAGATATTTTTGCACTCTTGTAAACCTTTTTGAAGTTATTTTAGGAAATAAATCTTAGCGAAATATCGCGGTTTTTATGAGTTCAAAAGTTTATCTAATACAATTTAAAACTGTGTTGTCTGCTGTCTGATTATACGCCGTGTTTGTTAGTGGCATTGTAGCAAGTTTTAGTATTAGATTATCTTTATTTTAAAAGCAAATAACACAGTCAAGAACCTTGTTATTTACTTAAAAACACTTTATTTCAAATATATGTTAGGTATTTGTTCAAATTAAATCATATTTGACACTAGAATGTGATCCTATTGGTCCTATAGCCCTCCTGCAGAAAAATGCTTAATCACAGATAGATCTTATCTTATGTTAATAGTGGGGCCCTTATGGATACAGTAATACCCCTCTTTACGCGACCCCATTTAACGCAGATTCGCTATAACGCGGTTTTTAAATTTATGCCATTAGTAACTACATTGATATCAAATTGGTTATTTTCTTGCGAGTGGCACATAGAACCATAAAGTAAGTAAGTAAAACAAGTGTACTACAGATAGCAAAAATAAAGAAAATTTTTCAGTTTAGTACTGATTTACAAGACCCTGATAATCACGATTCGCTTTACGCGATTTTCTCTGGAACACAACAAAGTCAAAGTCAAAATATTTTTTATTCAATTAGGCCCAGCAACGAGCGCTTTTGAATCGTAAAAAAAAGTACTTCCGGTTCTAACCCTACACCACTGTTCCTCTAATCCTCCTCCAATAATAGTTTTGTAACATCTTACAGCTTACATGCATTAATTAAAACGAAACATTTTGATTTAATATAAATACAGATATAGTATGTTAACTAGAGATGAAGTCTCTAATAGTCAGAATAATTATATAAATGTAATGAAATTTGAGATGTATGATGAACAAAGTTAAGATTAGCATTGTTATTAGAGATGTAAAGGTCTCTAGTTGTCAGAGTATCACTTGCGTAAAGGGGGGTATTACTATACCAAAGTGTACTTCGACCCATTGGGATCTTCTGTGTGAATCACGGATAGATCACTACTAATGACAGAAATTTTCGGCCTCCGTAGCCTAGTTGGTAGTGACCCTGCCTATGAAGCTGGAGGTTCCGGGTTCGAATCCCGGCGAGGGCAATATTTGTGTATTTATTTATCACTAATATTTGTTCCTTGGTCATGGCTATCTATGTATTTAAGTATCTATTATATATATCGTCGCCTGGTACCCACATCACAAGCCTTAATTGAGCTTACCGTTGGACTAGGTTGATTTGTGTAAGATGTCCCAAAATATTGATTAATTATTTATTTATTTGATTAAGCTTTGGACCATTGTTGGTAGAGTTAGGACTTAAGTTAGGTAGATTTACGGTACTTAATTTTTTTTTCTAAATATCTTCAAATGTTATTGTTGCAGTGTGTTATAGTAAATGGAGATGCAAATGCAACGAAGAAGCATGGAGGCAGGCAGTGACGCCAGCTACTGTAAGTCAAGTTATTGGTAATATGTATTGCTAAAAATAACTGATTAAATATACATATATTCCATTCCAGCAAGCAAAGCTACATCACTACATGGGCTCAACTGCAAATATAGGACCGATAACAAGCATATAATTCCAGTAATACCATGTGCACCCATATTCGTCTGTTTGAAATTTTAAAATACCCCGCCATTTAATTATCGCTGGCACAAAAAAAAAAATTGTATGGTAATTTATCGATGGATTGTTGTTTAAGCCCTTAAAGGCTCCGACACCGCTAACCAAACACACTGTATATCTATTATACAGGGTGCTCGCGAGCATGCCGAAAGATTTTATCTATGCATTCTAGACATCAAAATAAACAAAAAATATTATGAGACCTAATGTCAATTCCACCAATTTTTTGTCTTTTTGAATACTTTTTAACATTTCCAGTACTTTTTATCATAACAACAATTTGTTTATAGTACATTATTGCAGAGGCCGGGAAAGCGAATTTCGTGGATGAGTATTTTTTGTCGGACGAAGCGAAGCTGAGGCCGACAATTACATACGAATCCACGAAATTCTATTACCGTCCGAGGCACATATAGGACTTTTCTCCAAACATGCAAGGAAATAAAACAAAATTTATTACAATCGATTAAGTAATTCTTCTTGCAAATTGAATAACAATTGAAAAGAAAAAATCTCTTATGATTCCCGCCTAAACTTTTTTTTAATGCATGGTCGTTCATAAAAAATAGTAACGATATCTATGGTTTCATTAAACCGTACCTACACGACCTGACACACCGAGGCGTTTGTAACTCATGATAGAACGAGACGGCCATAGATTTGATCGCCGTCTCTCGCTCTATCCAGACCAGGCGTTTGGTCGTGGCTTTAGAATTTGGCTGTATGCATTTTTTTCAAAGTCCAAAAGTAGTTTTTAAGAAGTAAAAAACAATTTTTTTTTTTTTTTTTCTCTTTATTTAAGAGCTTGTCACAGAAGTGAACATGTCGCTCCGTAAGTTCAAAACATTACAATTATAATAAATCTAACTTATTCTATTAACAATAGCCTTTTTCACTAGCTGTAGTATCGCTGTGGCCGTATCCGATAAAGGGGCGGCTAGAGCGCTACTGCAGCTACCGACATTAAACATGGGATCAAAATTACCGGAATAAGCCAGTTGTACTCTAGCAGCTTCGTTCCGGACACATTCCATAATCACGTGGTAGACATCTTCTATTATATCACATTCATCACAATTGGGAGATGGAACTTTTTTCATTAAATACCCAAATTTATTTAATGGAATATGTCCAGTACGAAGTCTCATCATTAAAACAATGTCACGTCTACTCAGAGGACAATTTATCCATGGCGTTATTAAAGGATGAGGTTGGATCGTCTTATTAAAAAACAATACATTAATGGATTTTAGTACAATTTCGCGGCCGCAAAAACTGTACAATAATGAAAATCTTTTTTTTTTAATTTGAGCTGGTACATAAGAAGGTACTTCGCGTTTCGTTTTTGCTACATTAATGCGAACATTTCCGAGCATATTGGAGAAAAATTATTTATTTCAATTGTTTTTTTTAGGTACAGGTTATAAGTCTATTCGTATTTTTTGATTGTCAGGCAAAAGGTGTGGTAATATTAGAACACATTGTGGTAACATTGTAATCAAAAAGAAGTTAAATGACGAGTTACGTCGAAAAACTTATTTCGAAAAAAGGTTGATTATCTCTGAAATTTCAAGCCGAATCCAGGAAATTTTATATAACATTAAAGACTCTAAATATGGTCAGGATATTAAAATCTTTTTTAATGCTGGATATTAAAATCTTTTGGTTTCCTCGCAAGCACCCTGTATATATCGTCGCCTCTGTATATCACAACACAACCCTTGCCAAGCGATTTGTGTAAGATGTCCCAAGATATTTATTATTGATTTATTTATTATTATTTATTTTACAGATGACAGGGAGCCTTTTGAAGACTGGGAGAGCCGGTCATCACTCAGTCAGCAAGAAGAGGTAAGAACACTAAGAACGACTTAATTTGTCACTTATCATTAACAACCTGTAACCCAAAGTAATCATCATATCAGCCGAAAGACGTCCAAAGACTGCTACAATGGCCGGTCCAGTGCCACCCGCATCCAGCGGACTCCTGCGACCTTCACAGGCCACCTTGTGGGGGGCCTACCCACGCTGCGCCTTCCGGTACGTGGCCGCCACTCGAGAATATTTCCGCCCCACCGGCTATCGGTTTTACGCGCCATCGTTCATCCAAACCAAAGTAATACTTGCTTCTAATTTGATATGACGGAATTGACGGAAAGGGACAACTATAACTAATATTTATAACATTCTCAACTCCCAATAGTCCCAACGTTAACGTAATTAACCATAGATTAATGGAACACATTAAAATAAAAATAAAAAATCTATTAAAGTTCAGGAAGTGGTATTATCTTTTTTTTCGCTCGGAATGCTTCGGAGTGTCTCGGCTATTTTCGGCCAGTCCGTTTCCTATGGTGACTATTTTCAAATGCTAGGGTTGTCAAAGCTTAATTAAAAACGAAAGTTTGGCCAGCATTTGACTCTTTCGTGCATAGTAAGAGAGAATCATAATGGCTGTTTCTTATTCTAATATTGCCACCCCAAAAAGAGGGATGAATATACTTTTTCTGCCCTCCGGCTGGCAAACGGCACTTTGCCGGCCGCTGTTCTACACGAAATTGCCGCCTGCCGGCTCCGTTGTGCAGAAAAATAATATACTCACCTCAATTGTTAAATGGGAAAGCCTCGGATCACATGTTTAAACCTACAATTACACGTCATCCGTGTCATTTCCCACTTAAAACAGCCTTGGCATGTAATCTACTATTTCTGGTTGTAGAAACACTAGAAACTAATTGGCGGTGATTTTGAAAATGGCCGCATCTTAAAATTATTATTTCGTGCCTACTTTAGTGATGAGTTATAGCCAGAATATTATAAACAACGTGAACAACCAATATGTCGATCTCAGAGAGATTTACGCCGTAATAACACCAGTTATAATTTTCAATTTTGCTGTTTGCCTCTCTTTCTAGCCAATATGTGCGTGCGTTAGAGAGACAAACAGCGAAATTGTAAAATGTAACTTTACAAAACGCGACCCTGTAAGTTTTTACTACTTACGAACGCATAGACAGATAATTCATATAAAGATAATTCCGTCCTATAATCCTATGGATTAATTGTCGCTATAAGACGTTTTACTACAGGCACAGGGTGAACGATATGAAGTGTTTCGATATGAAGTCAATTTATTACTATAAGTAAGAAAAAACAAGAGAAAAATATAACATTTTGTGATTAAAATTTACTTTTAGTCAATATATTACCGTTTGCCTTGACTATGGTTTTCAAATGGTAAAAAAATCTTCAATTCTTCAAATGGTTGCTCGCCGCACGTTTGTGACCACAGGGTCCAGTAGTGGTATGTACCAGTGGAATACGATCGCTTTCTTTCTTGCATTTATACTAGCATGTTTAATTGGGCTCACCTTTCTCTTCAAAATACCTATACCAGATAAAAAGTCCGAAACTCACTGCACTGGAGAAATGACACGTGAAATTCGGTATTCAGCCATTTTTGGTTCTTACGAGCTTTATAAGCCGAAGCTCAGTTTCGTTCTTATGTCTGCGGTCTACAACCCAAATGTTTGCGTGCCTAAGACTTCAATGCGGTGTCCAAAACATATTTCCGATAATAAGCCGCTATTACTTTGACACCAGACTTTATTAGTAAAATCTACTTGGTAACACTTCATATCGTTCACCCTGTATATAGGCTTACATAATTCAGAGCTTCTTTTTTATTTAGTAGGACTAGTAAAATTGGTACGAGTAGTATTGGTACCGGCATGGCAAGGGGATAGTAACTGCGAATATGTTGAAATATGTACTGATAGTCTCCCGCGAACATTGAAAGTCGAAAATTTCGCTAACTATCCCTTTCACTCAAATTACACAGTACGTGTGAGTGACAGAGATAGTTGTACGCGACTTGAGTCGCACGCACTATAACAAATATGGCGCCAGCGTGCAGCGTTACATATTTACTTCATGCTCAATAATGCACAACCCTGAGAGCGAAGCGTTACTACGTACCGGATAGGATACATACGAAAACAAAATAGAAATCAAAACTAACCAAAATTAAATGTTCTAAAAGTCTCATTCAATTCTATTTAAAAATATGTAAGGTTAGTGACTTAATGAGGTCTAATTAGATAAGTAAACGCACGTTTCTTTTTGGTCTGCCCGATTTTTTAGACACTAGATTTGACTAGATGTTCTAGGCATCTTGATTTGAAGTATTATTTATTAGGTTATTAGGTCATTCAGTTTTCGCACTGTTTTGCTTGAATATATTTAATTTATAAATAACTTTTAGAACCCATCTTTTAAAAGTACGAGTAAGGATTCGTTTTTGAGTGAGAATAGGATCTCTGCTGGAATTGAACTCGTAGTAACTCTGTAGGCGCCATCTGACAATTGAGAATGAATGTTGCCATATGAATGCCGCTTATCGGCATTTCTACTGTTAATTACGAGTACTCTGGACTCATTCGATATCAGAACACGAAAAATATGCAATTTTAATCTACAAATAATTATACAATACAAGAAATAGATTATTATGTTATTAAAACGAGGGAAAAAGAAAAAAAAAACCAAAATAGTGGTGATCCATTTAAGGGTGGTTTCAAGCCTACTACCACTAACTTCGAAATTCGCAAATTTCGCGGATTTGTCTCTATCAATTCAACGAACGAGACAAATCCTCGAAAATTCTTGATGTCGAATTTCGCGCTAGTGCCAGAGGCCATTTTGTTCTAATTTCATGTTATATTTTTGTTTAAGTTTATATTTGTATTTATCTTTAAATATTAATTAAAATAGAATTAAAACTAAAACTTATCTTTTAATAATTTGAGAGTGTAAATAACATCAATGAATAATTAGTATATTACGTTGGTTTACGTTGCCGTCCCATCGAATATTCGATTCAAGAACATCGGACGTCGCGTCGATGTTCGTAAATTTTGAGGATGTCGAAGTTCGCGATAGGGCCGCTAACTAGCCAACGAACAGTCTCGAAACAATAACATAATACAGTCGGCTAAGACCTGTTATATGTAGAAGTGCACAGAATTGACATCTGTAAATTCTGTGTTATTTTTCACCTGTGTTGAATACAGTACAGATTTTTTAATTTCTGAAATAATCCGCTAAAATATTATGTTCGATCTGGCAACCCTTCCAAACCGGAATGCGCCATACCGCGCCGCGCCGCCCGCCGCGCAGTCGTGCAACGTCACCAAAATAAATAAAACAACAGTTACTCGAAAAAAAAAACAATAATCAAAATAACAAGAAAAACGCACTCGCGATGTGAAAATTTAAAAAGTTAAGTGATTTCCGTTTTTGCAAATGGCGGCAGTGACGATATTCGCCTTCGAAATTCAGTGCAACCGTGTTTTAGTGCTGACCTAGTTTTAAATGCAATGTGACGTCATTTGGTGATTATTACGAGCTTTTAAAGTTTCGGATTTCCAATACATTTTCATCGGCGTAAGTGGTAAAGTTTTAGTGTTTAAAAATCTACGGAGTTGTTGGTGTACCGTATTTGCGTTTTAGCAATTTTCGAAGACAAGTATTTCTGTTAGTTTGGTTTAAATGATAATATTCTCAAATAGGACAACATATGCAAAGTTTTTTACACTAAGATTGTTAGGTAAAACGAAGCTAACGTTAAATATGACAAGTGTTTTAGAAATTCTAAAGTCATTGACATTTGACATTTTGACCCTCTGATTTTGTCTGGCAGCCAATCTGACATCTGTTTTAGTGTTAAAACCTCTTGACATTCTTGAGATACAACCAAAATAAAACAATTGAGTGTATCTAAAAATAAAATCACTTGAGCTTAACCAACTGAATTGGTTCAGGAGCAGATTCTAAAAAAGTGTGTACACAAGACTGATCATAATGTGTTGAACCAACTTAATTTGTTTAGGAGCAGATTCTCAAGCAGCTTATACACAAGACTGATCAGTAAATGGGTTTAATCAATCAAATTTGTTTAGGAGCATTAAAGAATCCATAAACTCTTCCATAGCTACTAATCCTAAAACACCTTGAAAAAAAATCCAAATACATCACATCAAAATACTCGTTGAACATAAATTGTTTTGTTCCACCAAGGTTTGTAAATATGTGTTCGTTTTTAGTAAAATGTCCCACTTTGTCGCTTACCATACAGACGAGATTTCCTTGTATCTTCATGTGAATAAACTTACAAAGCGGCTTTATGGCAAACAACAAAGTGGGACATTTTACTAAACTCACTCACATATGGTTCAAAATGATGTAAACTATATACATAGCATGGGGCTTGGCACAAAGTAAATCCTCAACAATGCGTGACTCACTGATTAAACAGACATCAAACTATGGCCGACAGACAGGCAAATTGATTTGCTATACAGGACAAATCAGACGCTACTTTGTGTGTTTAAAATGTTTAGTATCATAATTGTGTGTGTAGGGGTTCAATATGACAATAGAGACTTGTTTAGATATTTATGAGTACCCTGCGTGCTCAGCTATTTTGAAGGTGACTGCACAATACATAATATATATCAGGTGACAATATTTATATAATAGATAGATACATATAGATACTTAAATACATACACAGCCATGACCAAGGAACAAATATTTGTGATTAATAAATACACAAATAATGCCCTCGCCGGGATTCGAACCCGGAACCTCCAGCTTCGTAGGCAGGGTCACTACCAACTAGGCTACAGAGGCTGACAAGTTCATACGTTAGATCACAAAATGTACGATTTTAAGATGTATGATTAAAACCAAAGTATACTACCAAAAAATAAAAATTGTGCGTATCTTTGTAAATACAAATATATATTTCGAAAAATAGTTTCTTAGATTTTTTTTTTCCTTTAGATTCTGATGTAATAAATATTTAACAGAGGGTCGGCCAATTCTTTTTTTTATAATATGAGGGGTCAAAAAACAGCGAAAATAATCTTACGTAATAAATGAATGGCCCCATAGTTGTATACATGATTTATCTGTGTCGTGTTTTGCTCGATTAATTTACCCAATAGTACGAATATAACGACCGACATAAATGCGATATCCCCGACTCAATTAGACAGTAATATATCAAAGAAATTGGTGAGACAGATGGCGCCATCAATCAGGATTGAGTAATCTGCCCTCATTCAACGAAAACTCGCTTTTAGGGTTCTGTAGTTAACACATTCGCCGGTGACACAGCGTCTGTGATCAAAAACGTCTGACTCCTATGCCAGTGACACACATACGTGATCAAAATTACCGTACTCTAGTGCCACTAGCATAAATCAAGTTCTTACTCATGTGCCAGTCGCAATGCCGTCTTTACCATAAGGGCACAAGGGGCACGTGCCCAGGGCCCCCATCTTCAGGGGGCCCCCGAAAGATCGACAACTTTCCTCACATTTATTCTCACGTTTACTTTCCTTTCGAAAGGGCCCTCAAAATCCTTGGGTGCCCAGGGTTAAAGACGGCCTTGGCCAGTCGCATCGAAATACGATCATTTTTGACACAGATGTTGTGTCGCCGGCATAGGAGTACAATCATTTCCGTCACACATGCGTGTCACTGGCATAGGAGTTCTAAAAGAAAATTTCGATCGGTGTAGTAGTAGGATTTAGTGAAACAGTACCGGAGGCGAACGTACTTGGCCGTGTGGTGACGGCAGTAAGAATACATTTGTCACTACCCCGACTCTTGCCGTGGGTGTCGTAAGACGTAAGAGTCGACTAAGGGATTTGAAGTGTCGCTGACCATCTACTTGGCCGTGTGGTGACGGCACGACAATAAGAATACGTTTGTCACCACCCCAACTCTTCCCGTGGGTGTCGTAAGACGTAAGAGTCGACTAAGGGATTTGAAGTGTCACTGACTATGTATTCATTAAAGATTGATCAGTGGCAGCAGCATCATCATAGTGGAGTGGACACACTATTGTGATCGCCAATCCGCTTGCCCAGCGTGGCGATTACTTATGGGCATTTACCTCCTAATGCGTCTATCTATACGCATAGTTAATAGGAGAGGCCTACATCCAGCAATGGACTATCATAGGCTGATGATGATGATGACTAATAGCCAGGGATCGGAGAAATGTGCGTTATTGTTCGCAATAATATGGACATGGCACCAAATTAAATAGAATGAATAATTTAACAACTAATTTCTTGAAATTTGATTTCGAAGTTTTGAGAGGCCTAATTCAAAATGGTTTTCATAGTTACCGGTGTCAAAAAGGTAATTTTCTGAAAATGATTAAATGAATCAGGCAAAAATGATTAAATGAATGAGGCAGGTTACTGAATGGAGGCCAGGGTGGTCAAGATCTGCTGGGAGACCACCGACAAGATGGTCCGACGACATCTGCCGAACTGTAACAAAGCAGTGGATGCGACTAAAGTGGCGTAATAAAGAAGAGGCCTATACCCAGCAGTGGGTGGACAAAGGCTGAATAGATAGATAGATAGATTAAATGAATAATTATTCAATCAACTTTGGAGTCATGTCCATATTATTGCGAACAATGACGCACATTTGTCAGCCTCCGTAGCCTAGTTGGTAGTGACCCTGCCTACGAAGCTGGAGGTTCCGGGTTCGAATCCCGGCGAGGGCATTCTTTGTGTATTTATTTATCACAAATGTTTGTTCCTTGGTCATGGCTGTCTATGTATATAAGTATCTATATGTATCTATCTATTATATATATCGTCGCCTGGTACCCACATCACAAGCCTTAATTGAGCTTACCGTGGGACTAGGTCGATTTGTGTAAAGGTGTCCAAAAATATTTATATATAAATATTTATTTGTCCGATCTCTGCTAATAGCACCTTCGTTGGACTGTTGGAGTGATGGAGACGAATCCTCGAAATTTAGTGATTTCGGTGTTCGCGGTAGCAGGCCAGATTTCTAGTATTCAATTTAGTAGTCTAAAACGCCTGTGGTTATGATACTGAAATATGATAAGTGGTTGCATAAAGTCTATATTTAGAACAAAGAGGCTCGGTACACGCAAGGTCTAGACATTGCCTAGAACTTTCAGGGTTAAAGTAATTCGCCTATTGTTAAATACTGTTTAGCTAAAACATAAGATGCCTAAAAACGTGTAAAATTGAAAACATCCGACTGATTCAAACTAAGCCACGTTATTGCGAACATAATGGAAATTGTTATTTAAAGAAGTTTCAGTCAATCATTGCTCTTTTAGGCTGAGAAGTTAATTTTCTTAGAAAGTCAGTTTCGGGATAGGTCATGTTCTGAAGATGTCACTTTCTGAGTACGTCACTTTCTGGGAGCGTCACTTTCTGTATTTGTCACGTTCGTACTTAGTCACTTTCTGAGTTTGTCACATTCTGACTTCGTCACTTTTTGCATTTTGTGGCTGTTCTGTACATTTCCGCAAGTTGGCCTCTAAGAAGATAATGGGTACTGGACAGCTATGGGATCGATTGGCAACCAAAAAAATCCTCCTAGAAAAGTCTCAATCGAAAATAACCTTCCTCGTACAATAAGTACGAAAAAGAGATATTTTTTTTTAATGCCTATCGATCTCATACCTGTCCACTGGACACCTTTTTTACACTTGCCCTTAACACTTATTGACGAGTTTTATTTTTTATGTAGCGCTAGTACAACCAGTATAATACACTATACTGAACAGAAATGTAAGTTTTATGACATTTAGATACAATAAAACATTAACTTGCGGCTACACCTTAGAGGCAAAATGTTATCTTTTTTGCAAACTACCCTCGTGGTGCGCCACCTTAAAATAAAGTCGTATAGTCTTGATTTTTGGTCTGAATGAAGCTTTCGTATACGGTAAACTATTGATGATACAGGAGAATTGAAATTTGGAAAAAAAAATTTTTTGGTCAAATTCGCTCCACCCTACTGTCCAGTATCCATATCTTCTTAGAGGCCAACTTGCGGAAATGTACAGAACAGCCACAAAATGCAAAAAGTGACGAAGTTAGAATGTGACAAACTCAGAAAGTGAAGTACGAACGTGACATATTCAGAAAGTGACGTACTCGGAAGGTGACGCTCTCAGAAAGTGACATCTTCCGAACATAATCTATCCCGAAAGTGACTTTCTAAACGTGTATTCAGACCAAACGAGCATTCGCTATTCTAACCCCCTACTCTACGAAATTCGATCGTTACGCAAAACGTGATTCGTTGATTTCGTAGAGTGGGGGATAGAATAGCGAATGCTCGTTTGGTGTGAATGCACCTTAACTAAAACATTAAAGACGATTATAAACCTACACAAGTTGTCCTCAAAGCAGGAAGCGGTGTTAAAAGCGGGAAGACGGTAATAAATGAATCTCGTCGTCCTAATTTTGCCTCAGATTCTCTAAAAATATACTGAACTTAAATACAAAACGTTAAAGCGCTGTAGTTCCATCGATTTTAATCTTAGTCAGTATCTAGGCGACTACATTATAATTTATAAGATATCATTAACCTTTTAGACGAAAAAGGCCGATATATAAGTCACAGTAAACACAGCTAGACCACTCACGTGGGTAAAATAAAAACGTATATAAAAAATATATATATAATTGGGAGACGTCGTCCTCTTCGTTTCGTAAAGGCAAAAAAATCAGCCAAGTTAGCAAAAACATTGCGATTCAGCGAATCCATAGGTTCTGGCCAGACCATTAAGGTGCATTCAGATCAAGCGAACATTCGCTATTCTAACCTCCCACTCCCACTCTACGAAATTCGATCGTTACACAAAACTTGATTGGTTGATTTCGTAGAGCGGGGGCTAGAACAGCGAATGCTCTTTTGATCTGAACGCACCATAAGGTGTACAATATTGAATACTATAACAACGTCGAGCAAAGAAATATATTATTTACCTTTTGTTCTAAGTGTATATCTGACTCTTATACTGCCTCTACCCACGTTCACAAAACTATTTTGCGTAGGTATAAGGGTTTTCTTTCTCGTTAGTTTATTGATGTTTCGCAAGTGGAGTTGGCGATATGTTTAATCAATAAAGTTCGTCGCAGAAGTCAAGTCGTTTCGACGTGTTTTGAACGTGCTGTTTTGTCCCAATCCTTACGAATATTTTTACCGACTTCAAAAGATCTTATCTTATTAGCCTTTGCGGATACACTTTTGTGTGACTTCAAAAGAGAGTGAGATTCTCAAATTTTTTTTTGTATGTATCGATAGAAAATCGTGAACCGATTTTCAACTTTTTTTTAATGGCACTGGTAACCAGTGAACGAAATGAACTAACTGTCGTGCATGGACCTGTACCTAATAGTTATTTATGTGGCTGGCGCATAATAAGAGGCATTAAACATGAGTGTGGTTTTATGAAACGAGCCGTAGGCGAGTTTCATAATAAGATCACACGAGTGTTTAATGCCTAATTATGTACAGTCACATACATAACTTTATCTACATTCACATCATTAGTTTAGAATGACAATTTACCTTTATTTTTATTGATATCCACTAAGTAATTACCTCTAAATATAAAAATTCAAATCAGTTGAAATCACTCGATTTGAGTAAGGATATCCTACAATAAATATTTATTGAAAAAAAAAACAACAAAAAGAAGTTGACTTCATAATGTTAAAATTAATATCATGACGACGATACTTTAATGTCAACATTATGATGCACTGTACTCTGCCTGTACTTTAATGTTAACATTATGATACAGCCACAGACACCGGTCTCTTAATATAGGTCATTACATTACCGCTTCTGAATACATAACAGGGAAATTATGATATTCCTGTAGATAAATACCTTTACGTGTGCTCAGGTCAGGCGTACCCGTGCCCCGCCTTATGCCCTGGCCACGACATTGGTCTAAGGCGACCAGCGGCGAGCGAATCCATGAGTTGGAGCGGGATGCCGATATGGGTACGAGAGGGAGCACCATACGTTTTCCGCTAAGCCGGTCGCCTTAGACCAATGTCGTGGCCAGGACATTAAAGCGTCTTGGCGGCAGACCGTGGGGTTTTAGTGTAGACCAGGACCTCATTAGGCCTGGGAGTACCACATAACCACCGGGTCCGGCCCCCGCGCCCGGGTGTTATGCCTAACGCAACTCCCCACGAAAAAATGTATGGGTCCATGCTGTCGTGACACTAATAAGAAAGAGTGTCAGAGAGCGAAATCTAGGATACGCTACAGAGCGTTAGTCATTGACATATTGGCTACCCATGCCCCTCTATTGTCACATGGCGTACATATTATGATATTTTTGCATATCGTGGCCGCTCCGTTATATTATACAGTCTGTAAATCTAATACGGGCGACAAATTAAACCAGGCATGGGTTTCATTAGTGTAGCATTGTAGGTACAATCGACAACACAGCTGTGAATACAAAGTGCCAGAAATATGTATTCACACCTTTATGTCCAGGCAATAAAGTTCTGTTTACATATTTTTGGCACTTTGCCTGTGTTTACAGGTGTGTTGTTGATTGTACGCAACGGATTTTGATGAGATTTTTTTTTAATATGTAGAGTAATTAAAGAGGTAGGTTTTTATGTAGGTATATAGTAGGTACCCGTGCGAAGCCGGGGCGGGTCGCTAGTGTACTAATATGTCCTAAACCCCACGTTAAAAGCTTCGCCCGTATCACTAGTACACTGAAAAAAATATTTAACTGAACTACTTTGGCTATTTCATCATTAACCATAATTCGGTATGGCGTTACTAAAGTTAATTTCTATTAACAAACAGGTTTGCGTATTAAAAACCAAACGTATAATGTTATTCTAAGTTGGGCTATTCGTAAATAAATGCTTGTATACGTCTTACATTAAAACAGTAAACAAATTCAAGTGTTCACATGTAAATAAACCGCTTGGTCTAATTTAAGAGTAAGCATTGACAATATGCAACAAAAACCAAGTCCTAGCTTCTAACAAAGACGATGTTATTATCCATAACATAAAATTGTTTAGATTTAACTCAACAATGATTTGCTATTATAATACATAGTTTTGTTACATATAACCAGTTTTGTCTAGTAGAGTAAAACCAAATACGGGTTTGCTACTCTAGCAGACCATTCGCTTTATCTAACCAAATAAAATACAATGTGTAACCAAACGTACTTCATTATATAGACAATACTTAGCATAGAAATAACCAAACGCTTTTTTTGCGTTGCGTATGACATATGTATGTCAAGTTACTTGAATATTCCAAAATGGAAGTTGTACCTCCACCAGCAGACACCCTTGGAGACTACCTTCGGGAATGGGGATTAGAAGGTTACATAAGGACATTTCAAAACATGTCATGTCTTTGTAAACCAAATAATTTTAATTTCTTCATTTTCCTTGTAATCAAAGAGACTCTGAAGCTAATGTATCAAGCAAAATAATGGAATTACTCGTAAAATAATTTAGAAAAATAAATTGGTTTACAAAGATACTCTGTGCAATAAAAACCTATAAAGTGATGCAAAAAGTACTGTTGCTCGCGATTGTATTATTGATTGATTGATTATTTTGATTACTATACCGTTCTTATAAATTACTATGAATGTTTCTATTATTTGAATGTTTCTATTATTACAATTAATAAAGTTAATTAAAATGCTCGTTTAGTGTTACTTATTTTTGGGTAATCATCGATGTGGCTTATACACCCTACTTGTAGTTAAATGAGTTGTAAATAGGGCTCACTGCCTGTATAAAATCCAGTACGTCTCATCACCCAGGGGATAAGAAAGGTGACGATGAGACGTACTGGATTTTATACAGGCAGTGAGCCCTATTTACAACTCATTTGATATTTGTCTGTATATGAACCACGTATTTTTGTCATGTATATATAACCTATTCATTTGGTTAGAAGTAGGCAAACTATTTGGTCAAAATAATTTAAACATTTGGCTGTATATGAACAACGTATTTTTGTCGTGTATAACCTATTCGTTTGGTTACATGCAGGCAAATAATTTGGTTAAATATAATGAAACAAATTGCTTAAAATAATACTCTAAATTGGTTATAGGTAACAAAAAAGTTATGTTAAACATTACTGAGCCAGTTGGTTTAGGCGTAGCAGAAAATTAGATTAAAGTAAGTTGTGAATTCAGTAAGATTTTGACAAACAGTAAATTTGTTATCAACATACAGCACGTCTACAATAACTGAATTGTAAACTAAATATAACTGAACTTATGGTAATATACAACAGACAGTTTTCACACGATATAACTAATATTGTTTAGCAATACGCAACATCAATTGTTTAGTAGAAAATTAACCGAACTGATTTTGGTAAGATATTGCCTTACTTCGCTCGTCACTTTTTTTAAGTTACAGGTTGACGAAAGTTCGGTTACCATTAACAAAATTATTTTTTTCAGTGTATAACGTCGGCACGTTTACAAGATATATCAATATCTGACGCTCAGCTGACGGGTCAAGGCCGCAGGGTGGGGGCGGCGCCACCCCCGGCTCGGCGGAGCAAAACAAATGAGTGATTACGGCACAATGAAAACGCGAATTTGAGAACGCGGCTTGATTTTGCGTGAGGGCTTAGGCAAGATTTTTTTTTTATGTTGGCACAACAAAGTCGCTCCACTCCACCTGATCGTAAGTGAAAAGTAGAGCCCAAATCGCGGCGATGCCAACCGATGATGTTGGCAATCGTGATTAATAAGCAGAGATTGGAAAAAAGTGCGTCATTGTTTGCAATAATATGGACATGACTCCAAAGTTGATTGAATAATTAATCATTTAATCATTTTCACAAAATGACCTATTCGACTCGAGTCATTAAAAGCTCTCCGCCTACGGCGTCGGGCTTCTAACACTCGTTAGCAATTCCGTACTTACCTCCCTTGATGCACAATGTACTGATATGTCCTAAACGCCCGTTAAGAGCTTCGCCCGTATTAAGGTGCGGCTCTACTGACGCGGAGAGGAGCGGAGCTGTGCAAAATTGACCAATTACATTCTTCGAATTCAAAATTCGAAACACTGTGATGCGGTCTCATTGGCCGAGCTCCCACAGCTCCGCTCCGCTCCGCGTCATTAATAGGTGTCATTTGTATGGAAACACATCCTCGTACATCTCTGGTGGAAACGCTGCATTAGACTACTATAACGTCTACGGCACGTTTACAAGATATATCAATATCTGACGCTCAGCTGACGGGTCAAGGCCGCAGGGTGGGGGCGGGGCCACCCGCGGCCCGGCGGAGCAAAACAAATGAGTGATTACGGCACAATGAAAACGCGGCTTGATTTTGCGTGAGGGCTTAGCCAAGATGATGTTGGCAGGAATAATAAGCAGAGATCGGAAAAAAATGCGTCATTCTTTGCAATAATATGGACATGACTCCAAAGTAGATTGAATAATTAATCATTTAATCATTTTCACAAAATGACCTATTCTACTCGAGTCATTAAAAGCTTCTAACACTCGTTAGTAATTCCGTACTTTCATCCCTTGATGCACAATGTACTAATATGTCCTAAACCCCCGTTAGAAGCTTCGCCCGTATAACAGCGTTAGCACACCTCCGCCGCGGAACTGAAGTAGCGAAACCGCTGACATTTCGCCACAGTTTGTCCGTTGTGAGACGAGCGGAACAATAGCGAAACCGCCTGTTCTAACGCGTTAAATTGCCTATGCTTATATCTCTTTCTCGCGGAACATCGGCGATCTGCTCCGACCCCGCGCACACCTCCGCGTGTTTTCCGCCGTTTTGTTTAGTTTCGCGTTTGTTTCGCTAGCGAGTTGTGGCTGTCGACAGATTTTTTATGGCGGAACTGTGAAAAATTGTAAAAATGGATATTGAATTCACCGAAAAACTCATACAAGAGGTCAGAAACAGACCTACAATATACCTACTTAGTCATAAGGACTATAAAAACAACACAAAAAAGTTGCGAGCTTGGAGGGAAATTCAAACGATCCTGAATGAAGACGGTAGGTACCTATGTACTTAAATAAAAATCATTATTATTATATTTGTTTATTGAAATAACTAAACAATATATTATAATTAATTACTGATAGTTTGAGTAAAGTATTCTACGAATTTATCTCTAACCTCAAATGCTGCCGTAGATGATCTGAGCCGGTTTCTATTGATCATATTTTGTGGCAAAAAAGCACCTAACCGTTCTGTTTCGAAATTTAAATTAACAAGTGGTGCTGCTGACTCTTTCATCTGGATGAAGTTGTGCAAACAACAAGCTGCCTTTACAATAGTTACTGTGTTTGTCAAATCAGTTTCAAAAGGTCTTAGGAAAATCCTAAATTTTTGGGCCATTATGCCAAAAGCACATTCTACGACGACACGTGCTCTACTTAGAGACTGATTGAAGTTATTTTTTTGTGCGTCCCTCATAGCAGCATCTCTCACAAAAGGCCTCATCAAAAATGTTTCTAGTTTGAATCCACCATCACCTACTAAAACATACGGCAAATTGTCTGTGCGCCCTGGTAGTGGTTGGGCATGAGGGATGTTGAGTTGATCAGTTTTTAATAATTGATAGAAGGTTGTTTTTTTCAAATATAGTACTATCTGAATCTTTCCCGAATGATCCAATGTCAACAAATATAAATTTGTAATTGGCATCAACAACTGCCAGTAAAACAATTGAGAATTTGCTTTTATAACAATAAAACATCGAACCGCTACCGGGGGGACATTTAATAGTTATGTGTTTTCCGTCGACACTACCAAGGCAATGGGGAAATCCCCATTTCATAAAAAAGTCTTTTGCGATATTTAGCCACATCTCTTCTGTAGGTATTGGTAGAACAAGCGGTCGTAATACATTCCATATTGCCTCGCACACTTCTGCTACTATTTTCGAAACTGTCGAGTTCCCCAAACGATATGAGAAAGATAACGTCTTGTAGGTGTCTCCAGTGGCCAGGAATCTGTAAATAATATAAAATCCTTATGTGTACCTGCCTCTCTAGCCTACTTGCCTCCGATGTACTTCAGGTGCCAGGTTTTATTAACCTAATTTATTTGTGTGTTTATAACATAGGTAATCAAAAATTGTTACCACCTAATAAACGTTTAATATTTACCTATATAAGCATGTGTACATTTATTTAAGTATGTGTATTGTCACCTACAGGGCACAGTCAAGAGCAAAAGTAAGTGAACACAAGTGCTTTGACACAATGGAATAAGGCCTACAATCGAATGGAAACTAATACTTACTTTTGCTCTTGACTGTCCATTATTTTTATAACGTATTTTAATTTATATAAGTAGCTTGGGGTAAAATTGATGCGTGAGATTTATTTTTTCTAAGACATTTATTTTTTATTGATACGTATCTGGTTATGATAAAATAAATAAATAAATAAATATTTGGGGACAATCTTAAACACATCAACCTTATCCCAAACTAAGGATAGCTTGTGCTATACTCACTAATTGATGATAACCATACTATAATTTGTATTAAATACGTATATATTTATATAACGACCATAATTGGACATAGTTTATGGAAAAGGATCCACTCCACAAAAATCTGTCAATTCAATATTTCTTTTTCAGTCCCAGCTTTAAAAGCAAAGTGGAAGAATTTAAAGGATTCGTACAAAAAATTCAAACAGTCAAAAAATACCAGCAGTGGTCAAGCGGCCAAGAAGCTACAAAATTGGGCCTGGGCGGATCATATGACTTTTATTGATCCATCAGTTTCACTCAACGAGACTGAAAGCAGCATAGCACCACCAAATGAGGAAAGGGCCGAGACTGCTGAGAGCACCGAGAGGACCGACAATGAGGACCTTAATCCTCCTGCTCCTGTTTCAGAAATAGGTATAACACAAAATGCCCAAAATATTTATAAAAGACACAGAAAGCAAAACTTGGACCCAACAGACAGAATGATCCAATATCTGCAAAATAGACCAAAAAAGAACAGCAATAACGATGAAAGAGTTGTAAAATGTGATGGCACAGATTTGTTATTTTTAGGGTATTCCGACACATTTAAAAAGCTTTCAAAACGTAAGCAAGTATCCACCAAATTTAAAATAGCCCAAATTTTGATGGAAGCTGAATTAGACGACCTAAATGCATCCGAAAGAAGCTCTGTGTCTTCAGAGACTAATCAATCACTAAACGTAGCTTCTCCGGAAAGCTATGTTACACCTGACTATTCGATGGTAAATCCGGTTTCCCCGGACACTTACGTTGCACCTCTGACTCCAGGCAACTACTCTATGATCAGCGATGCAACAATAAATGACACCACAGACAACACAGATCATTATATTCTTCCGCACAACACGGCTACCGATTTAACAACCAATAGTATGAATAACGAAAATTTAATTTCTGGAAATAACAACATTACAAATTTTAATTCTGACAGAAATACAAACCACACAAACTTTAATAGTACATGCTCTAGATTTTTTTCTCAATATCAAGGAGGTAATTAACCAAACGTGTCATTTATCGTTGCATTGCTGATTAAAGTGATAAGTAATTATTGATTAAGTACATAATGTCGTTATTTTTGTTATATTAATAAATAATTACCGTAAACATAACGCCAGTCTTTCTTTGCTTGAAATAGCCTCCCTAAATTTCGTATTTTGCTTTATAATGTTCGGCTTTAACAGGTTATGTAGTTCATCAAAACTTTGCGGACTCATCCTGAAATATGTATAAAAACGATCTTCATGTGACTCTAATTCTTTACATAATTGGTTTTCGCCTAACTGTTTCCTCTTCTTATTAATCTCTTGCACCCAGATTCTACGTCGTTTTAATGTTAATGTCCACAATAATATTTCTTCTTCTTCGGACTCTGAAAGCGACGACATTTTGCTTCTATGGCTGGAATAACACTAACAATCGCGTAGGAACGTTTCGCCGCGAAACTAGAGTACGGTTCCGCTGCATGTGTAGTAACGTTTCGCCGCGAAACTTGTGTTGCGGTTTCGCGTTCTCGTTTTCGCGGCGGAGGTGTGCTAACGCCCTTAGACTAGTATAACGTCTACGCCACAGATGTCATATACTCGTATACCATAGATCAAGCAAACGTATCTACTTAGCGGGTCAAATGAACTCAGTGAAATCCACTGAGTTGTACGTCTAATCGCAGCTTGCAGCTTTCGGGCGTCAAATTTTGTAAGTTGAAGTGAACTAAAACATTAATAATGCCTCCTTAAGTAATATTAATTGCAACAACACAAAAAAATATGAATACTCAAGGGCCTGAGACATATTTAAAATCATAGGCAAGTACAAAATCTGACACGCTCGGCCGCCATACTAATGAATGAACTTGTTTCTTCTATCCAAATCTAATTCTATGGTCTACGCGGTCTACGGCACGTTTACAAGATATATCAATATCTGACGCTCAGCTGACGGGTCAAGGCCGCAGGGTGGGGGCGGCGCCACCCCCGGCTCGGCGGAGCAAAACAAATGAGTGATTACGGCACAATGAAAACGCGAATTTGAGAACGCGGCTTGATTTTGCGTGAGGGCTTAGGCAAGATGATGTTGGCAATCGGGAATAATAAGATTTCTCAAACATGCTATGAAATATTGTCTTTACGTTCCTTAAATAAAATAGACTCGGAAGTATCGCTTTTAGGGCGCAGTACCTAACTTACTGGGATGGAAATGGAATTTCAGAACACTTTTTAAAATTTCGACAACATTGTCATTTTTTTTGTATTTCTTTGTATGTTTGAGAAAAGCACTATACAAAGTATACATGCCTCGGCGTGAAAACTGATTCCAGGCCTCGTTACCTATCCATATACCAACTTGGCCGGAAATCCTTTTTTTCGGAATTTTCCCGGCCTCTGATGTAATGTACTATTGTAAAAATATTTAAGTTTTGGAGCCTACGGAGGCCTGTGACGTCATAGTCAGTAACAGTGATATTTTTACAATTGTCACACTTGTGTCTATGTTGCCTGGAATACCTGAAATTTCGAATATATACCAACCCTAACCCTGAGCGGAACGTGCAGATTTTATTAACTTATCTTGGCTCGAAGACGAGATCCTTTGGGGTGGTTAAGGGGGTGAGGGTGGAGGCTAACCATTCATAGATTAAGTTTCAATGATTATTGATGGATCACGGGAGGCTCGACGAAGATGGCGACATGGTCTTGAGGTTTTTAGAAAATTGGTCCAACTCCAACGTAACATTGGACAGAAACTTGGCTTTTACAAGAATCAAGACGTATGAATAAGATAAGATAAGATAAGATAACATAAGATCTACGTATAGAGCCAGATATAACAAACTAAAAGTATCCAAGTGCGAGTCGGAGTCGCGCACAAAGGGTTCCGTAGCACCAAATTTCAAAATTACAATATAAGTTTTATACAATATACTTAAGCTAACATCGTCATTTACATCATTAGTATGACGTATGACTATAATTACAATTTACGTGTTAAATGTCCTTAACATGTAAATTGTAATTATTGAGCATCTGATATTTCGGCATTGCTGATCAATCATTACAATTTACATGGCAAATATTCCGTTTTAAGTCTTATAGGTACTAATAATAATAATTACAGTTAAAAAAATCTTAAAACCCGTAAGAGATGATTTGACCAAATCAAAAATCGTTTAAATAGTTTGTAATTATGCATCACCTGGATTTTATCTAAATTTCAAAAAAAAAATTAAATTGATAAGAGTACACATTTTTTACGACTTTTAGAGCTGATGTCTCGAAAACGATTTACTTCGGAAATACAAGCGGAAGTCTCTTTCTAGTAAGAGAGATAGAAAAGAGGCTTCCGCATATAATATTTGTTGTAATTTTGTTATGCAGTAGGCTCTTGATAGTATCTATAGCTTGCATATTTATTAAATGTTCCCATTAGCTTGATGTAATGATGACAAATGACGAAACGGACCTTGGACCTTATAGTAGGCGTCGGACCTCCACGATGACAACGGAATACGGCTTTCCATCGACTTTCTCTTTCGTTTCGTACGAATTGATTAAGCTGATGTCTAATTGATTGTAAGGTCACCTTTCAAAGTCAAATGATTCTTTAATCAATGAACAAGCACTTTCGAATAGAAATGTATAGTCCATTTCAAATACGAAGGCCCGATGCCACTCGAAACTTTTGTAATTTAATTGGTCCACTACAAATTGGCACGTGTCGTACACCGATGTATGCAAATAACATCACGCCACAAAAGGGTCTGGCCAGGTATCTTTTGTTAACACTGTTCCTATCGTTGACGCCTAGTGACTTTGTCAAGTGGAATCGGGCCTTCGTATTTGAAATGGAATGGAATTTTTCGTGGTTGAATTTAGAAGTTGCAGAACATTCTAAAATTGCGGGACATTTCTGAGAATTTCATGAGAATTTAAGAGTGAGTTCTCATATTGAGGATGTTTCCATAAGAACTAATAAAAAAAATGTTATGAGTAATATTGTATTTCACAATTGAAGCTGCGCCTCCCAACATGGGCAAATTTTTGCTTACCAGGCGGCTCCATCCTCTGCATCATAGCCATGTAATGTTTATGTAATAAAACTACAATTTATGTACATAGATTAAATCTAACTAATCTACTTAACCTAACCTATATCTAAGATTGGCCCTTGTGGCATTGTAATAAATAATTTTGAATTTGAGTAAACAAGGCATAATAGTGCATTACGACACACGTGCGAAAAACATGAAATTCGAAACGAGTGGCGATGGTTTAAAACACGACCGAATGGAGTGTGTTAAATCGACACGAGTGACGAATTGCCTTTTTGCACGTGTCTCGTACGACGTTTTTTAGTACAAATGGCCCTCCGAAGTTTTGGAACTGACGTAAAATTGGCCACTTCTCGCACTAGCACCTAAAAAAAGGCACCACCTGTACTAAAAAATATACCTTAAAAGGCACAACCGTTTTAGCATATTTAGATTGCTTGTAAAATTTAAATTGCCGTGAACATTCTCTATAGAAGTCTCGCAACTTATAAAACACTCCTGGGTACATTCCCAATTTCGAATTGTCATTTCAGTATTTCACTATTAACCCCCTTGTTTTTGTTGTTGT
The DNA here is from genome assembly GCA_025490895.1 of Thaumatotibia leucotreta. Classification (NCBI taxonomy): domain Eukaryota; kingdom Metazoa; phylum Arthropoda; class Insecta; order Lepidoptera; family Tortricidae; genus Thaumatotibia; species Thaumatotibia leucotreta. The sequence goes on from JALPQI010001725.1 coordinate 73,126, forward strand.
TGTTGTTGTTGTTGTTGTTGTTGTTGTTGTATTCTGGCCATTTTTCCGCAACTCGACATCAAACTTGCCTTTTTTGCGTGGTCCCAACGCTGGCCTAGTACTTGTTGGGAACTTCACATACACCCTTGAATTTCTTTGCAGGTGCATGTAGGTTTCCTCATGATGTTTTCCTTCACCGCAAAGCACTTGTGAATATCAAATGATATTTCGTACATAAGTTTTTGAAAAACACATTGGTACGAGCCGGGGATCGAACTCACGACCGCGGCGGTCCTATCGTTAATTTGTGTAATATCCCATCCCATCCATTCCATTATTTATTTATTATTCGAATACTAAAATGAACCGAATTCTCTCTCTCAACCTAGCCTTATCCCATTATTTAGGGTCGTCTCTCCTAGTCTTTCTTCGCCAGGACACTCTGAGTTCATACACGTGACATGCCGTAACATGACGTTACACCCGTGGTCTGCTCGCGACCACGGGTGTAACGTCATGCCCGAAACGTCAGGATATAATTAAACGTAAGTTTACGCGATTAAGACCCGTTTGTCTTTAAAATATGAGTGGTTATCTCAGATGTTACATTTGCATCTTTCATGCCCTTATTTATCGTAACTATCCATGTTTGCAGGTGTCTACCTCTTCCTTTAAAATGAACCGAATATTCGAAGTTTTCGATTGTTCGAGGAAGCATACAAAATTGTATGAATTCCCGTACAAAAAGTTGTCAATTTTGTAGAATTGTACGCTTGTAAAGTTTTGTGGTAGGGGCCTGCTCGTGCGCACCTTGTAGAGAAAACAATCCCGAGTTCGGTACAATAGACGTTATCTACAATTCGCTAAGACATTGTATTCATATCGTTTGTCATGCAAATTGCAAGGTCAAAAGGCTCACGGTTACTTGGTTACTTGTCTTTTACCTGTATACCTGACCCAAAATAACTACCTATAATGGGCGGATATTTATTTTGTTGTAGTTTTTTGAAATTTCCCAAATTTGGACTTTTTTACATTTTTTCTACTCAGAATCACGAGCTCTATCGATCCTAATAGAAATAAAAAAGTGTCGCAAAAAAAAATTCCATTGAGTTACTATTTTTCATACACTTTCTTCGACCGTAACTCAGTGGAAGACAAAAAAATGTATGGAATTCTCGGGACAATTTTTTTCTGCTAATGAAGACCGAAAGAGCTCTCGATTCTGAGTAGAAAAAATATAAAAAAATCGAATTTGAAAATTTTAAAACACATCAATAAACTAAAAATCCGCCCTAATGTCAAATGTGGTCCTTATTTTTACAATTTTGTAAGGTATCTGAGCCAATAAAAGCGCTCTTTGCTCTCCCTATTGCAATTATCTATTGGATACCCTCTCATTTAATTATTTCACATGTAAAGCATGTTTGACAATTTTTTCATATTGTTTAAACAAAAATTAGGGGTTGCTACCGAAGTAATAAAATAACGATTAATAATGTTGCCTTTCTTAAAATTCGTATGATGGTAGCAAGTGTAGCGACCTCTAATTTTTGTTTAAAAAAATGTTGAAAATATTGTCAACCTGCTTTACATGTCAAACTAGTGTCAAATAATTAAATGAGAGGGTGTCCCATAGAAAATTGCAATACGGAGAGCAGAGAGCGTCTTTATTGGCTCAAACGCCCTACAAAATTGTAAAAATACGAACCACCCTAATATTGATATTAGGGCGGATTTTTTTTTAGTTGATGTGTTTTAAAAACCTCCGAAATTCCAAATTTAGATTTTTTATATTTTTTCTACTCAGAATCGCGAGCTCTTTCGGTCTTCATTAGCAGAAAAAAAGAATCCCGAAAATTCTATACATTTTTTTTGTCTTCCACTGAGTTACGGTCGAAGAAAGTGTATGAAAAATAGTAACTTAATGGAATTTTTTTTGAGACACTTTTTTATTTCTATTAGGATCGATAGAGCTGGTGATTCTGAGTAGGAAAGTCCAAATTTGGAAAATTTGAAAAAACTACAACAAAATAAAAAGAAAGAAATAGAAGAGAAAGAATATTGACCACACTAATCAATGTATATAAGAACGAAAGGGACAAGCAATACTTAGCAGCTTGTTACTTACAAGAAGGAGACGTTTATGAATAAGGGGCTTACGCTAGAACACTACAGAGTCGATCAAGTCCTAATGCAAACAGAACTTCGCACATAACTGCAAATAAGTATAATTTACTTTATGTCTCGGGGCGGGGACGTTTTACTGTCTAATCTGTTTAGAATATCTTGCGTGAGAGACGCTTTATTTTATGTCGTTTGCTAAGTCTATAAAGATAACGTAAAACAAAGGGTAAGCCAAAGTCAGAATATTCACCCTCTTCCCAGAGCTATGCTATGTACGTCGAGTACAAAGATATGTATACGCCTGGAAGTTACAAAAATATATATGCATTTAAGTTAGTAACCATAATATTTTCTTCGGTTACCGCGCAGTCGCTCGCAGACCAAAAACCCTGTAAAGTATTGAAATCGTCAGAATGAAGTTAAAGTGCATTAATATACGCGAGTTTGTCCGTTTGTCATGTTTGGTTTACTGACTCTAGAAGTTTCGTAAAATAAGTTCGGCGCATTCCTAGTGCCAACGGGCAGTTTGCTATTATTTGGTATGCGACCGTTACCTTAAACGAATGTTACTTCCGTACCGTCTACCTAATTAATAATTCCAATCATTACCTTGCCAACTGCAGCAGTGATTGTATAAATGCAATGTTACCTAGGGCACCACATGTCTTCACAAACTCACTCCGTACCTTTTAACAATAAAAGAAAAGATGATGATGCTTTGTGCAGAATCGCGGGCCGGTGTGCACCCGTTTCTTTCATCTATTCTATTATGATGAGGCTGATATTACGAAACTAGGCAGTCTTAACAGAACTCCTGGGTATTGGCTTTTATGCGTCGAATTCCATCCGAAAACGATGCTACCTTTATTCGCTTTTCCTTTGCCGATGGTGTGGCCTTACCGCCTCCATTTTTCAAGACTACGACCTTCTTTATCCATCTAAAGACCAATGCTGTCTAAATACCTGTTTAAACCTTCAAACTTGATACAGAACACCAATTGACACGGTACACCATCATTATCCATCTCTCCAGGTAAAAATGTAAGCAAAAAGTGCCAAAAATGACTCTAAACCTGACCGGGAACCGGACCATGGAACCGCGTTCCACGGCTTACTACTACGCCGACATAGAGCGTCTCAAACGGAAGAACCAAAATGGGACTCCTCATATCACCGACGAGGAAGAACCGCGGAACCCTGACGAACTCAGCGAATACGTGGAGTCTAATGAAGTGGTCAACGAAGGAGCTAAAGTCGAAGTACCTCCGTTACGTGATCGGCAGTTCAGCCTCCCTGAATACACGACTCCCGAAGCCTGCAGAATGCCTGAAGAGACTTATTCTACAGCTGGAACATTCCCCATGCCAGAACCGAAGGAAAAAGAACCGCTTCTAGCTGAACTAGAGCTAGTCGGAAGACTTCCACTAAGCCAGTTGGAGAGTGGTTCTGGAGTGAGGAGAAGCAGAAGCTGGTACCTCTGCTGTCCGAATGTGGCTGATGAGGAGGTGTCCAGGGAATCTTCGTGGCGGTACTCCAGTCTGCGGCCGGTCACGGCGCCTCCGATGGGGAGGAATGGATTTAATTTCATGGTACGTTCATGCTTTTCAGGGTTTTTTTAGTATTGGGAGTTAATCCGGTGGGCATTACTTTGATTTTTGATTTATGCTGTTATTTATGAATGGTATTAATAATAATAGGCCTTTCCATCTGTGTCAGATGTTTCAAGCAGCATCCAAACGACACTTGCGTTCGTTTGGATGCTGCTTAAAACATTGTTTTAGCATATTCGTCATTTAGTTATGTAACCTCAAATTAAGTAAAATCTATAAAATCTCAATTGGAAAAGAAGGTTATGTTTACCTGAAGGCACCGCCCTAACTATTCCCGTGGGTGTCTTAAGTGTCGACTAAGGGATTGAAGTGTCACTGACCATTCGTTTATAGAAGATTGACGATGGGCAGCAGTATCATCAACTGCGATTGCTAATCCGCTTACCCAGCGTGGCGATTAAGGTCATTTACCTCCTAATACGTATAGTTCACAAACTTCTTTACCCTTCAACAACCAATGCCGTCTAAATAACTGTTTACATCTTCAGACTTGACACAGGTCACCAGGAAATGAGCACGGTACACTAACATTTTCCACTTTCTCCAGGTCAAACCAACCAAACCAATAAAAATTTTCAAAAGAGGTAGTGATAAATTACAAACTCGGCCGCTTTCATTAAAAAATCACCAAGGGTCAATGACCCCACTCGGTAAAATGAGGTAGTGTGCGTGAAGTGCGCGTGTGTGCGAAATGGGGAAATTTGACAGAATCTGAAAAAAAATCCACATCTATCTGACTGAGATCGGCAGATGATGTCAAGTCATTCTGTATAGTAGTATACTGTGATACCTTTGTAGATTTATCTCAGCCATTTCCCTTTACTTCGCACTCATAATCTTCAGACAAATTGAGTATTTTTTGCAAGAAAGACAAATAACGCACGATCAGTCCACGTTTCTTTCGCACGCAGTCACACCGATTACTCCCTTAATGGCGAGCGGACATTAATGAATGACCTGAGACAAAGATTACGGCCCGGTAGATGCAGCATAGCACAGCCACAACTATTACTACGACATTTTTTTCTGTCTCTTGCGTTACTTTTGATGAACTTTGAATTGTATGTAAATAAATACTTCACATATGACTGTGTGACTGTGTGACGTGACTCAACGACTCAACCTCGTGTAATGGCTTACGAGGTTATATCATAAAAATATACTTACATTTCATATACGAGATTGAGTCATACAACCATCGATATACATGTTTAGAGTAGTCTTACCTGTACGTTCTTACACGTATGTTGTAGGGACGAATTAAATAATTAATTTGACACACTGGTGACTGTATCAACTCATGCGCCAAATAAATTAGACCTAATAAATGTACTAAAACTGCTAAAACTTTGCATGAGAACATTCCCAATCTTCGGAACTTCCCTCCGATACCTATGTACGCTTCATCTTGTGTGAGTAAATCTATGGCTCCTAATAAGGGATCTTTTCGCTATTAACTTCCAGAGCAGCGACCGATTGGCCTACCACGAAATCTGTCCCTCTTGTCCATATATAACATGGACGTCTAACGCCAGCTCAAAAATGCCCCCAAACACAATTGTTCAATTGTGCCAAGATGGGTAGAACACAGCGCTTTTCTTTACACCGCGCATATTTCGGCGCAACATCTTTGACAAATGTTTGTAGAATATAGCCAATCAAAACTTTGATGGACCAATCACAACTATTTTTAAATAGCGGTTTAAATTTTTATAGGTTGATATTGAAATTCATTACCGTAAGGCACTGGTCTCACCGCGAGCTACTAAGCTATAAACTATGAGCTATAAACACGAAGAAAAGATACGCGCTCCTGTGAAAAAAAAAGAGACACGGCGATACTCGCCTGGCGGTGATAGCTGATAGCTGGGCGAGTATCGCCGTGTCTCTTTTATTTACACTGGAGTGCGTATCTTTTGTTCGTGTTTATAGCCAATAGTTCATAGCTTAGTAGCTCGCGGTGAGACCAGTGCCTAATGCATTGAAGAGGGGGTGACATTTGTCAACAAAAATTCATTACCATTTTTGTGAGGCAATTTAGTATGGCGTGCGGCTTCCATGTTTTATTTGTTCGTAGTGTCCCTCTGATGGCGCTTTCGTTGGGAGTGACAGGGACAGGTGCTGGAATTCACGATTTTCGAAGTGCGAGGTGGCCCTGTTTGTTGTCAACTAATGTGAACTGCTATTGCATATTATAAACGTGCCCAAATATTGGTTTATCGGGCGAATTTACCTATTCCTTTACCCCCTTATTCATAAACGTCTGCTAACTTAACAGGCCGCTAATAATTGTTTGTCCCTTTTGCTCTTATGGACACATTGTTAAGACCGAAAGGGACAAACAATTATTAGCGGGTTGTTAAGTTGGCAGACGTTTATGAATAAGGTGGTTAAACATTAGACCAATACAGCATTAAACCAATCAAACAGATCGCAAAAATGCCGCTATGTTTGTGACGTCAGTCGATGGTCAACAGTGTAAACACATTTCATGGGTTGTATTGACGTTTGACTTGCCATAGTTGCCACAGGCTATACGTAAAGGCTATCTTTTACGTCAGGTGCACTTTGTAATAGCGGGGACTATGTTATGTGGACTATAAAAATATCACCCTATTCGTGCTCTTTAATTTTCATGTATATCCCGAGAATTTATTGAACGCCTCTCGTACAGTTTTGTGCAGATTTGTGCACTAAAATCACCATTTTTGAAAAGCGGGGTTGTTATAAACATAATGTATGTATGTATGTATAAGCTTTATTGTACATTTAGAACAGAAATACAGGAAACACAGACAAAAACAATTTGATACAACAAAGGCGAACTTATCCCTTTCAGGGATCTCTTCCAGTTAACCTTTGAGGAAATGAGAAATGAACAAGCAACGGTGAAAGACAAATATAAAATGTACATTTAACAACTTAAATTTTGAAGTATAATTTTGTATTCGCATTGTTGATATATAAAACCGATAATATCTACACAAACACTAAATATAAATACATAATAATATAGTTAAATAATAAATAAATATAGAAACATATAATATATATCAAATAATAAATAAATATGTAAAAACACAAAGGATCCACCATAGTTAAGGATTGGAATTGGAAAGCCATAACTTCTTCAGCCTCTCCTTGAGTGATGCTACAGTTTGCGACTGCCTTACAGTAACATAACATAACGTAAACATAATTTGTCAGGCGAAGGATTAAGTGACCGAGTACAGTCACGTCTAATAATATGTATACATTTCGGAACGTATGTCAGAGGCATAAGGTTCAAAATCGTATACATATTATTAGAGCCGACCGCACAATATATACTTAGGTTTGAATCTGTGATATTGTCAACTTATCCCATTTCTATTTTTCCAGGTAACAACCCAAAGCAGTGGCCACCACGATGCAACCACGCTCCGCTGCGAACGGGACGCGCTTGCCCGGGCTTTGGCGGCCGAACGGACGAGGGCTGCCGCAGCGGCCAGGGCCCATGATGCGAGGCTGGCGGAGTTGCATGGGGTTATAGCGGAGCTTGTGAGGAGGAGAGCGGCTGATAAACAGGCTAGAGCTATTCCTGAAGAAGAAGTGTCAGGTAAGCTTCCTTCTTGTTAGTAGAGGCGTTGTCAGCAGACTGGTCGAGGTCTCGAGGTCTCGGAAAATCAGGATGGCCGTGTCGGGATTTAGCTTTACGATTAGGATCTGTGCTTTAAGTAACGTTGACTTGAGTCTTAATGTATACATACGGGACAAGGGTAAGGCAGCAGCCAGGGCCCATGATGCAAGGCTGGCAGAGTTGCATGGGGTTATAGCGGAGCTCGTGAGGAGGAGAGCGGCTGATAAGCAGGCTAGAGCCATCCCTGAAGAAGAAGTGTCAGGTGAGTAACAGCATTGCGCTCTTAGTACGTGGAAAATCAGGATGGCCGTATGGCCGTTGCAATGGGGCCATAGTGAAGGTGGTAAAGAGAATGATCGAGGACGGGGAAATACAGGATGGCCGTGTCGGAGATTTAGCCTTAAGATTAGGATCTATGGTCTAAGTAACATTAACGTAGTGTTTTCGAGAAAATTGTGGATGTAGTTTAATGGGACGAGGGCTGCTGCAGCGGCCAGAGCACCTGATGCGAGGCTGGCTGAGTTGCTCTGAGGAGTGTCTGCTTGTGAGGAGGAGGGCGGCTGATAAGCAGGCTAGAGCAATACTGAGGAAGAAGTGTCCGGTGAGCGTCCTTCTTGTTAGTAGAAGCGTTGTCAGCAGACTGGTCGAGGTCTCGGGAAATTAGGATGGCCGTGATGGGATTTAGCTTTACGATTAGGATCTGTGCTTTAAGTAACGTTGACTTGAGTCTTAAAGTATACATACGGGATAAGGGTAGGGCAGCAGCCAGGGCCTATGATGCGAGGTTGGCAGAGTTGCATGGGGTTATAGCGGATCTGGTCAGGAGGAGGGCGGCTGATAAGCAGGCTAGAGCCATCCCTGAAGAAGAAGTGTCAGGTGAGTAACAGCATTCCGCTCTTAGTGACATTGACAGCAGACGTCCGTAAAATGGTTGAGGACGTGGAAAATCAGGATGGCCATTTCGGAGATTTAACTTAGATTAGGATCTAAGATCTTAAAAGCTAAATCTAAATATCTAATTAGGATCTTTTAAGATTAGGGTCTTTTTAGATTAGGTCTAAGTAACATTAACGTAGTGTCTTCGAGAAAGGGTAAGGCAGCGGCCAGAGCTCATCATGCGAGGCTGGCAGAGTTGCAGGGGGTTATAGCGGAGCTCGTGAGGAGGAGAGCGGCTGATAAGCAGGCTAGAGCTATTCCTGAGGTGTCAGGTGAGATACTGTTGCTTTAACTTAGTAGAGGCGTTGTCAGCAGAAAGGTCGAGGTCTCGGAAAATCAGGATGGCCGTGTTGGGATTTAGCTTTACGATTAGGATCTGTGTTTTAAGTAACGTTGACTTAATCTCTATGAGACATAATATACATACGGGCGAAGGGTAAGGCAGCAGCCAGGGCCCATGATGCCAGGCTGGCAGAGTTGCATGGGGTGATAGCGGAGCTCGTGAGGAGGAGGGCGGCTGATAAACAGGCTAGAGCCATCCCTGAAGAAAAAGTATCAGGTGAGTAACAGCATTCCGCTCTTAGTGACATTGACAGCAGACGTCCGTAAAATGGTTGAGGACGGGGAAAATCAGGATGGCCATTTCGGAGATTTAACTTAGATTAGGATCTAAGATCTTAAAAGCTAAATCTAAATATCTAATTAGGATCTTCTAAGATTAGGGTCTTTTTAGATTAGGTCTAAGTAACATTAACGTAGTGTCTTCGAGAAAGGGTAAGGCAGCGGCCAGAGCTCATCATGCGAGGCTGGCAGAGTTGCAGGGGGTTATAGCGGAGCTCGTGAGGAGGAGAGCGGCTGATAAGCAGGCTAGAGCTATTCCTGAGGTGTCAGGTGAGATACTGTTGCTTTAACTTAGTAGAGGCGTTGTCAGCAGAAAGGTCGAGGTCTCGGAAAATCAGGATGGCCGTGTTGGGATTTAGCTTTACGATTAGGATCTGTGTTTTAAGTAACGTTGACTTAATCTCTATGAGACATAATATACATACGGGCGAAGGGTAAGGCAGCAGCCAGGGCCCATGATGCCAGGCTGGCAGAGTTGCATGGGGTGATAGCGGAGCTCGTGAGGAGGAGGGCGGCTGATAAACAGGCTAGAGCCATCCCTGAAGAAAAAGTATCAGGTGAGTAACAGCATTCCGCTCTTAGTGACATTGACAGCAGACGTCCGTAAAATGGTTGAGGACGGGGAAAATCAGGATGGCCATTTCGGAGATTTAACTTAGATTAGGATCTAAGATCTTAAAAGCTAAATCTAAATATCTAATTAGGATCTTCTAAGATTAGGGTCTTTTTAGATTAGGTCTAAGTAACATTAACGTAGTGTCTTCGAGAAAGGGTAAGGCAGCGGCCAGAGCTCATCATGCGAGGCTGGCAGAGTTGCAGGGGGTTATAGCGGAGCTCGTGAGGAGGAGAGCGGCTGATAAGCAGGCTAGAGCTATTCCTGAGGTGTCAGGTGAGATACTGTTGCTTTAACTTAGTAGAGGCGTTGTCAGCAGAAAGGTCGAGGTCTCGGAAAATCAGGATGGCCGTGATGGGATTTAGCTTTACGATTAGGATCTGTGTTTTAAGTAACGTTGACTTAATCTCTATGAGACATAATATACATACGGGCGAAGGGTAAGGCAGCAACCAGGGCCCATGATGCAAGGCTGGCAGAGTTGCATGGGGTTATAGTGGAGCTCGTGAGGAGGAGAGCGGCTGATAAACAGGCTCGAGTTATTCCTGAGGAAGAAGTGTCAGGTGAGCTACTGTTGCTTTTAGTTAGTAGAAGCATAAAAATGGTCAAGGACGTGTAAAATCAGGATGACTGTATTGGCTATGTCGGAGATTTGGTTTTCAAGATTAGGATCAATAATTGACACGTTAAGAAAACGATAGAATATATACACAAAAGTAGTAGTAAAATATAGGTTTGGCGCACTTGCAATGGGGCCAGAGTGGAGGTGGTAAAGAGGGCAGCTGATAAGCAGGCTAGAGCTATTCCTTAGGAAGAAGTCAGGTGAGCTACTGTTGCTTTAAGTTAGCAGATGTAAGCAACAACATTCCGCTCTTAGTGACATTGACAGCAGACATTTTCAGCAGAATGATCGAGGACGGGGAAATACAGGATGGCCGTGTCGGAGATTTAGCTTTAAGATTAGGTCTAAGTGACATTAACGTAGTGTCTTTGAGAGTGTTGTGGAATAAATATACAGATGTAGCTCATGATAAAAAGGCTAGAGCCATCCCTAAAGCCCAAAGTCAAAGTCAAACTGTTCTGTAACGTCATGCCCGAAACGTCAGGATAAAATTAAACGTAAGTTTACGCGATTAAGACCCGTTTGTCTTTAAAATATAAACTATTCTTTATTCGAGTAAGGGCTGATTTTTCAATCCTCAGTTAAAAGTATCCGTCAGTTAAAAGTATTACCATCCTTATCGCTGGCCAACAGTCAAAAAAGGATAGAGCTAATATTTATTTGACAGTTACTGTTATCTGGGGATTGAAAAATCAGTACTAAGCCTATTAATAAGCATTTTCGAATCGTCTGACCCAATGCCAACGAAAAGAAAAACTACTACCGATTCTAACCCTACACCGCTGTCCTGATAAGAACCAGTAAGAAGAGGTAACGCAACTCACGGAGACTTGCTGAGTTTGCTTCTAGTTAGTGAGACGTTGTCAGCGAATGGTCGAGGACTGGAGATTTGGCTTCTAAGATTAGGCTGGTTCCTGTGTCACGCGGACCGTCCGCGTGGATCTCTCCACGCGGAGTAAATATGTATTGAATCAATGGCGCGTTTCAAACTGCGCCAGTCTGAAACGCGCGGATACAGTTGCTCCGCGCGACACAGGAACCAGCCTTAGGATCTGTGCTTTTAAACGTCGACTTAGTTTTTTCGAGAAAGTTTTGGAATAAATATACAGATGTCGTTTTACGGGAAGGCCTCTGCAGCCGGAAGAGACCATGATATAAAGTGAATAAAAGCGACTATGTTTCTAAATGTAGACACATCATTTGCAAATGAATATTCTTCATTGTTGCAGACGAATGCGAGTCCACAACTCAACCGGCAGGAGAGCTGGACAATGACGCAGACAGGTCAAGAACAGACCAGGTAACATGTTCATACCATTTATTTGTAACAACAAAATTTTTGAAATCGCGAAACTAAATATCGAACAGCTGGCGACTTCCTCGCACAGAGCATCAGTATAGCATCCTGAGTGCTATACCACAAGGGCCAATTTTAGAAATAGGTTAGATTAGTTAGATTTATGTACATAAATTGTACAGTTTTGAAAATTAAGGATAAAAAACCGTGACGAAAATAAAGGATAAAAAGTACAGCTATATTTTGCTGTGATGTTAATCAGTAGACGTTGCGAAATGTCATTTTATGTCAAAACTCGAGAATGCTTGGCCGGAAATCAAGCGAGGTTTCTATTTCCGTTCCGGTAGCAATGCCCCAGGAAGCAAGCCTTAACGCGGAATCGTTTATAAATAAACATAATATAATAGAACTATTTACGACGTTCACCTTTCGGCGAGTACTCAAAAGGAACTTGTTACGCTATAATCACCAAATAAAAAAACCAACTTCAACCATTTTCTCCAAGATCCCGTCATCATACCTCGACTTGGTGCCAACTTCGAATACTTTTTAAGTCGGCTTAAAAGGGAATTATCGCAATCGGTTGCCGTGATATTGAGTTATTCGTCCATTTGTGCAAATGCTTAAGCAAATCCCTTTAAGACTTACATGGTTCTCTCATGGATGCCGCATCAGCTTTGAAATAAAAAAAAATGTCAAAATCGGGTCACCCAGCAGAAATTCTGAGGTAACAAACATCATCAATCATCATCATATCAGCCGAAATACGTCGATGGAAATAAAGAAAGAAAAACATTTATTTGTGACGCTTACAGTACAAACATAAACAAGACAACATAGGAAATAAAAAAAAAATTAAAAAGAAAGAAGAAAAAGATTGCTGAACATAATGAATGACTACCTGCTAGCTGCTCTATGACGGGACGCAGCGCTGAATTGAGCGAAGTTTTACACCGGAGACGCATCAACATTTGTTGCATCCAGGAAATAGGACTTGTCCAAAAGAACCTTAAAGAAGCTCAAATATCACCCGAGACGACCCAGGACAGATGCGCCTGGCGACGCCATATAAGGAGAGCTGACCCCAAGTAAATGGGATAAAGCTAGGAAGAAGAAGAATGAATGACTACCTGCATCCAGCAGATTCCTGAGACTAACCGGGTCATCAGTCTATCTTATGCGAAGCCTACCCACGTAACAAACATAAATAAATAAAAAACATATAGTCTAATTGAAAACCTCCTCTTTTTTTATGAAGTCAGTTAATAAAACGGTGTTTCTATGCGATTTTTTTACGCGTATGTATTGTTTACCATCACCACTTTATTTTCCGTTTTATAAAAGCGAACGAGACTATTATGCCAGAATAGTAGGCAAACATGCGTCTGCTACAAAATAACCGAAAATGACTCCACTATATATACGCAGTTCGTCAATAATTTGGGAATGGTAATGACTTGGTTTGTGCGACGGAATAATCGCATAGAACTACCCAAAAAAAGATTTAAAATTACACTCGCGGTCAATGAATACTGGAAACATGCTGATTACAAATATTTAAAATAAATGTTTGTACCTAATACAAGTGGAACCGTTTTTAACATCAGATTGTATTGAATTTTCCCTGAAGTTTTCACCCGATCCGAAATACACGGAACTTTATCGTCAGAAGACTCCGTAGATATAAAAATAGCAACTCATAATTAAAAAACCTGATTTACCATACATTTTAGGTGGTTTTCTTAAACGGTCTACATTTTTGTCTATACAAACCGACCTAACCACAATTTTAAAGTTTTTTTGGGTTATTTATAAATTTAGGGAAATACAATACAACCTTATTCAAAAATAGATTTTACCTACACTATAAATATTTTTAAAAAATATTTGAAATCTCCATGTTTGCATTATTTTCTATGAAAAAAACCACCTGACCCGTTTTCATTGCCGGTGTGTGTATGCTTTTCAAACAGATTAGAGATATGAAAATCGTGGCATCAACTGATTTAACTTACAGAATGACAGCTCGTCCCTCGTCAGTCCAGCGGAGCTGCCGACTCCTCAGGAAAAGGTGGAACCGGAATCTGAGGCTTTCAAACACGAGGTACAAGTCAGGTTTGTATCCAAGTTTCTGATATTTATCTAATATTTACTACTTTTCGATTGTATCATCGCTTTTCGGCTCACTATACACTGGGGTGCTTCGTATTTGTGCAATATTGTAGGATGTTCGAACCAATAAAACAGCTCTTTGCTCTCCCGATTGCATAAAAAAACGACTAATCTTTTTGCCTTTCTTGAACTTCGTACTTCGGTAGCGACCCCTAATTTTTGTTTAAAAAAATTGAAAAAATAAATAAATAGAAAATTGCAATCGGGAGAGTAAGAGCTCCTTTTTTGGTTCGAACATCCTACAAAATTGCAAAAATAAGAAGCACCCTACGATACACGGTGCTCGCGAGCATTGCGAAAGATTTCAATTATGTATTCCTGACCATATTTAGAGTCTTTAATGTTATGAAAAAATTCCTGGATTCTGCTTGGTTTCAGAGATAATCAACCTTTCTTCGATATGTTTTCAGACGTAACTCGTCATAAATTTTATTTTTGATTACAATGCTATCACAATGTGTTCTAATATTACCACACCTTTTGCCTGACAATCAAAAAATATGAATTAACTTAACGGAACAACCTGTCGCAAGTGAACGGTGCGACTTTTGGGAGAATGGCCATTTCCAGTAAAGATGAAATAGTACATTACGACACAAGTGCGAAAAACATGAAATTCAAAACGAGTGGTGATGTTTTAAAACACGACCGATGGGAGTGTTTTAAATCGACACGAGTTACGTATTTCGTTTTTTCACGTGTCTCGTACGACGTTTTTTAGTACAGATGGCCCTCCAAAGTTTTTGACCTGACATAAAATGAGCCACTTTTCGCACTAGCGCGTAAAAAAGGCACCATCTGTACTAAAAAGTTCTTTTTTCTCCAGGATAGAGAAACCACATGAGATGAGTTCCAGCGAGACGCACCCGGTCGACAACTGCGACACAAGTCTCGACTTGTCTGCGAGATCCGAGATCTGTCTCAGTACTGCGAGGTAAACTACATGGTGACTTCAAAATGGTGATACAAGATAATAAAACATGAATATATGATATGAGTGATCTGGAACAACTTTTATTATGAACCCAAATAAGAATTAAGAAAGTCCATAAATAGTTATCTAATAGAATAATGTAATAGAATTGATGCAGAACTTGTATTAACTTTGTAAATGTTGCTGTCAAGTGTCTAATTTTTTTTTTAATGGGTGATAAATAAAATTCGAATTATTGATGTAGCAATGCCTATCATGAACAACATTACAAAATAATATCTAGTTCTAATCTAAATTCTACTTCTTCATTGTTAAAATTCAAATAACCACAGAAATCTTGAAATTCAACATTATTCATGATAAGCGTCGATTAGATGAACTAAAATTTAACCTATTTCCCACAGATGTTGCGGCACCCGTCCACACTTAAGTTTAGGCAGTTGTTCCCGCGAACACGGTTCCGACACGCGAGTGTGTAGCGCCTCACCTCGAGCGCGCGCTAAACTCGCGAGCCGGGTGCGTCTGCGGAGGACCGAGGGGGACCACACACACACCAGTGACGAGGTGAGAGACACGCGAGTGTGTAGCGCCTCACCTCGTGCGTTAGTACTAAACTCGCGAGCCGGGTGCGTCTGCGGAGGTCCGAGGGGGACCACACACACACCAGTGACGAGGTGAGAGACACGCGAGTGTGTAGCGCCTCACCTCGTGCGTTAGTACTAAACTCGCGAGCCGGGTGCGTCTGCGGAGGACCGAGGGGGACCACACACACACCAGTGACGAGGTGAGAGACACGCGAGTGTGTAGCGCCTCACCTCGTGCGTTAGTACTAAACTCGCGAGCCGGGTGCGTCTGCGGAGGACCGAGGGGGACCACACACACACCAGTGACGAGGTGAGAGACACGCGAGTGTGTAGCGCCTCACCTCGTGCGTTAGTACTAAACTCGCGAGCCGGGTGCGTCTGCGGAGGACCGAGGGGGACCACACACACACCAGTGACGAGGTGAGAGACACGCGAGTGTGTAGCGCCTCACCTCGTGCGTTAGTACTAAACTCGCGAGCCGGGTGCGTCTGCGGAGGACCGAGGGGGACCACACACACACCAGTGACGAGGTGAGAGACACGCGAGTGTGTAGCGCCTCACCTCGTGCGTTAGTACTAAACTCGCGAGCCGGGTGCGTCTGCGGAGGACCGAGGGGGACCACACACACACCAGTGACGAGGTGAGAGACACGCGAGTGTGTAGCGCCTCACCTCGTGCGTTAGTACTAAACTCGCGAGCCGGGTGCGTCTGCGGAGGACCGAGGGGGACCACACACACACCAGTGACGAGGTGAGAGACACGCGAGTGTGTAGCGCCTCACCTCGTGCGTTAGTACTAAACTCGCGAGCCGGGTGCGTCTGCGGAGGACCGAGGGGGACCACACACACACCAGTGACGAGGTGAGAGACACGCGAGTGTGTAGCGCCTCATCTGTTGTCACGCATATCGTGAAACACGTTGGTAAATGTATGCTTACGTTAATACTAATAAATATAAATTTTTTTTTACTAAGAAATTATGTGAATTCAAGGTTGCCGATTTTTAAAAATGAACTTTTGACAGTTACAGATTAACCCTTAAATGCATGACCTTGGCAGCCAATTATTCAAAGGGCATAGCCGGGTTAATATGGCAAAACTGCCCTTAGCGAAAAAAATTATTTCCTTTTTACTGGATTATTAACCTTTAAATATGTAGTGCTTTCACCGAAAATAAAGTCTCAAATCCTTCAGGTTAAGAAAAAAAACGCATAAAAAGAAATAACATTTTTATTTTTTTTTGGCCAAAGTACTTATACGATTTCTTTGTAATTTGGATATGTTGTAAGCAACATTAAGATCTCTTTTTAGAAAAAATAAAAAAAATATTTTTAGAAAAAAAAACAAAAAAAAATTAGATAACAATTTTCTAAAAAAAAAAAAAATTGGTACGAGATTGCGACAATTACCAAATTCGTATATTTTATGTAGAATTTAATAATCTTTAACATATATTTTTTTTAATTTCTAAAATCGGGATTAACGATGTGAAAAATTCGAATTTGTGACATACTCTCTCTACTCAACATACAGGGCGTCCCACGGCGATGCCACATGGAGGGAAAGTACCTTAAATATCATAGATAGCGTATTTTGCTGAAAGAAGACTTCATTTTATTTTTAAGACTTAGTAAAGTTGCATTCAAAGTTTTTCAAAAAATTACTTGCTTCACCCGGAAATCGAACCACCTACAATTTTTTTACAAATTTGAACCAAACTTTTTTGGTTATTCTTTTAGTTTTAGATACTATGTTTCTTAAGGAAAATTGTTATTTTTTATTTATTCTTTCGAATGACAGAATAAAATTACGAAAATTTTTTTTTGTTTTAAAGTAGGTTCGATGCCTAGAAAAAGCAAAATTTTTTTTGGATTTTTTTAATGCAGTATTATTTCATTTTCAAAATAAAATAAAGTCTTCTTTCAGCAAAATACGCTATCTATGATATTTAAGTTACTTTCCCTCCATGTGGCATCGCCGTGGGACGCCCTGTATAGGTAGTGCAAAACCAAGTTGACAATTAAGTATATTTGTATTGAATTTAGAATGTGTCATTTTGCACTATTAGTTGCTTTTGTGGCTATAGATACGGCTACGGGGTAAGTACTCATTTTTTAAATTGTTGATAATATGTATACACGACCTTATTGACCCTTTGTGAAGGTAGTGTACCTATACATAACATACATATTACCTCATTACCTATTACAACAAAACCTGAATTAAATATTACACACTGTAAATATTAAATTCATAACTTTTAATAATATAAACTTTAAATAAAATTATTACCTATGTCAATAAAATAACTACCTAACAATCATCATCACTATCTGATTGAATATTATCATAAGCAAAACTATACAGCGATTATACGTGGTATTTTTTCGGAAAAAGTTTTTTTAAACCTTCATATTTATTTAAAGAAGGAACAGACATCTTGAAATCGATATTCGTTAACATTCGTTATAAGTTATAAAATAAAGTTCTTATAATTCTCCCTTCCCGCCTTTTTGTTTTTTTAAATCCTCTTAATGCCTTAGCCCTAGCCGCATACAGCCACGGATTTCATGAAGGCCCGCACTCAGCACAATAAGTCGCGTTCCAAATTCAAAAAGCATTGGAATTGTTGGGAATACAACTTCACAGTGTAATACGCAGAAGTTAAATCTTGTTTGAAATAATGTATGGGATGTCACAAATTCGAATTTTTCACATCGTTAATCCCGATTTTAGAAATTGAAAAAAAAAATATGTTAAAGATTATTAAATTCTACATAAAATATACGAATTTGGTAATTGTCGCAATCTCGTACCTATATTTTTTTTTTTTTTAGAAAATTGTTATCTAATTTTTCTTTGTTTTTTTTTCTAAAAATAATTATTTTATTTTTTCTAAAAAGAGATCTTAATGTTGCTTACAACATATCCAAATTACAAAGAAATCGTATAAGTACTTTGGCCAAAAAAAAATAAAAATGTTTTTTCTTTTTATGCGTTTTTTTTTCTTAACCTGAAGGATTTGAGACTTTATTTTCGGTGAAAGCACTACATATTTAAAGGTTAATAATCCAGTAAAAGGAAATAATTTTTTTCGCTAAGGGCAGTTTTGCCATATTAACCCGGCTATGCCCTTTGAATTCTGTGATGCTGTCAACAGAGTCCAGAATACATGATGCACATATACATCACTATGCATTTAAGGGTTAATCCTTCCTAATAAGGGTGTGACTCGCCATTTTTCCGATAGTTTTAACCTCATATATGTGCTCATTTCTAAACTGTAAAATGTTCATTCTTAGAAATCGGCAACTATTACGTTTCAAGTTGGTGATAAAACCAAGATTGTGTTCTAAAATTGCACGATTATGAAATGTAAGGTTTTAGGTTAATCCCACAATGTCGTAACAGATGTGCTTACCATAGAAAAAATCAACTGCGAAAGACTCTGGTTGTCGCGGGATTCGAACCCGCTTCCTCTGGATTGCCGGTCCAACGTGCTTCCAATTATACCAGACTACCTTCCGTCGATCACACCGAATTTAGTCTGGTATTGTGAAGCCAATCGACATCTGTACTTAGTGTTTCGAAGGTACTACAACCTTAAGCCACTCAAAGACGTGTGTCTACCACAATCGTCCGCAAACTCGACAACTCTCTATTGCGTTGAATTTGCTATAGAGGGCGCTGTAATCAATGCAAGATTAGGAAACATCAATTTGTTTTTTAATTAAACAATTTTTTTTTAAAACTACGTACAGATGTCGCTAGTGATTAGCTTCACAATACAATTAACTAAATTCGCTGTGATCGACGGAAGGTAGTCTGGTGTGATTGGAAGCACGTTGGACCGGCAATCCAGAGGAAGTCTTTTCGCAGTTGATTTTTTCTATGGTAAGCACATCTGTTACGACATTGTGGGATTATCTGCATTGTAAAAAAGTAACACCAACATCAATTTGTTTAATTATAAAACAAATTGATGTTTCCTAACCAAGATTGTGTTCTAAAAGTGCACGATTATGAAATGCAAGGTTTTAGGTTATTTACACAATTTTTAGATTTCACTGATGAACGGTATAGTAATTTATTACTTTTCCAGGCTTGGTGTGCAGAAGCGGCAGAGAGGCTGGCACTAGATGTTTGCGCGCAGGCCGATCTAAGAGAGGCATTGGTTGCAGCTAGCAATGATGGTTCGTTTATCTTTTATTTATTTATGCAAAGTGGTAAATGGCTGTAGCCACATAATGGATATGCACTTCGACTCCACACTTCAATTTAAACATTCTGTCCACTCCTACTTAGTTAAACCTAGAAAAGGTTGTTTATAAATATTTACTCACTGCTATATTTAAATATCTGTTGTAATTGTACGCGGAATTTAAATAATTGTAATTATGGTGTGTGTGTATGTGGTGTTTTCCTTTAAGTAATTGTTACGCTTAGCCATAATTTAACTAATTGTTGTATACGTAGCAATATCTACTTATGATAGCGTAACAGTTGTTGGTGAAACAATAATATAAAATAATAAAAAATTATGACAATTTAAAACCAGGTAGACGTTTTTTTTTTCTTTTATTTATTTGGGGCATTAACAGCAGTAAATAAGAAATTTACAAAACTGTACAAAATTTCAGGTGATTAGGGATGATGACTATATTTCAAATAAATGATTTAACATTATGCACGACATAATACACGAAGAAATTATTACCAAGATGTAGATTGCAATATTTTTTGTACAGAACTCTTATTTAATAAATTGAAAAAAACTTAAAAGAGTACGTCATTTGGCAGTAATCAAATGTGACATCACTTTTGAGTATTTCATATAAAATTCCATAGTGGTGATCGTTTTGACAGCTCGAAAAAAGATGCTGATTTAATTTGCTAGTCATCATGCCTATTATTGATATCCACAGCTTAACTATTTATTTTTATGCTTCTTTATTTTTATATTTTAACGTAATTGGGATATTCCAAAATATGGAAGTACTGGTTTTCACTTTGTTTTTCGGTAGATTATTTTTTTAAGACATTAGGAAAAACTTTAGGAGTCCCTAATTTAATAATATTTATTAATGTCATAAATTAATGTTTTTTCTTTATTTCTTTCTTTCATTCAAAACCGTTGTATATATATGCCTTTTAAGGTATATCTTATGCCTTATTTACTCAATTGTCAAAAAAGCTTTCTACCACAGGGCACACTCCGCAACGCTAATTTTCAATGAGGCCCGATTTAGTGAATCGACCTATAAGGGTGGAAAGGGACGACCTTCCTTCCCGCTACCGACCTACTTTACCAACGATTACGATGAACTTTCAGTATGGGACCAACATCGAAATATTAAAAAAAAAATTAACCCCTCATACAAAGTGAGTGATTAGTTAAGAGTTCAATAGTATGGAAAAATAAATTTTTCATGTACGCTTTCGATGTTGGTCCCATACTGAAAGTTCATCGTAATGGTTGGTAGACTCGGTCTCGGTAGCGGGAAGGAACGTCGTCTCTTTCCACTGTATATAGAAATATGTAAGACCGCAGCAGTTGTATTATATGTGATTGTTCACAGGTTGCGCACTGACTGCGTCGCTGACGGCATGGCGTGCTCGCTGCGCGCGGCTGGAAGCCGATGCACGCGTTTTACAGTGCGCTTTGGCCCGCGCCGCCGATACTGCACACAGGTCAGTACTGTTACGTTCGTGGGGTGGGTTTTCTATAGAAAATGTATAAATAAGCCACTAATTAAAACTGAGACTTTAATTACTAATTAAAAGAACAAACACAAAACTAAAACACTAATCACACACTTAACACTTCACAAACTCGCCGTAGATTCGCAGTCTTCGCTCTTGATGTTAGCTATTCGCTGTCTCGATAGAAACTACTCCTTCGGCCGGGTCATGCTGGGCTTTTATACAAGGCACTCAAATCTACAAAGTTCGAGGTGACTCTAGAAAGTTCCCGAGTTAGGTCGGTCCGTGTGGACTGTGCGCGAACATTCTAGAGTATCGGTGTCTCTTTCTACAGGTTTCTCTTTCACACCCGTCCAGAATGTTCTCTCTATAGCTGTCTCGTTCACATCCTTCCAGAACATTCTCTCGTGCTGTCTCTATCTAATAGTGGTTTCTCTTTCACTTCTATGGGAAATTTAGCTATATACCGATTTGTACTTTTTATCATGTACTTTTTAACAGTACTTAAACTCATGAAATACCGATGAATAACCGAAGAAAATATTAAGTACTTATACTGTTCGTCAGTATAGGTCATTTCTCCAGAGTTGACATCAATAATTATTGATTACTATACCTCGATATTTTTCTAGCAAGAATGAGAGATTGACAAAAATCAAATATCGACGTAATCGATCGATGAGTTCATCCTGTTCTTATAAAAATGGTAACTCCGCAAAAATAGGTAACCAAGAAATACAGGACCCATCTAGGCTTTGTTCTAAATATCTTATATTTCATATTAATCATTTCCTATGGCTTTAGAGTATATTTTATTAATCTTTGCAATTTTGATGGGTACTAAATACAAGATATGAAAAAAAAATGTATAATTTTGAGTATGATTTGTATTCTTGTCTGTAATTTCTTGTCCATAATTTGGGAATGGTAATGACTTGATTTGTGCGACGGAATAATCGCATAGAACTACCCCCTAATGAAGTACTAACAGGCCTGCCGCCTTAGCCAAGTTGCCAATCGCTAACGCTTAGTAGCGTATTACAGTTTTCCCTCTCTGTCACTCTTTCATATTAGTGCGACAAAGACAGTTAGGGCTTGTCCATTAATCACGTCATACTGTATAGGGGAGGGGGGGTCATCGGACAAATCATGTGTAATTTTTGTTACTCTCGAATCTGCTGAACAGCATTATACGAGCCCCGATGCATATGTTCTCGTCCAGTTAGACAGTTTTTCGAGATTATCCCGTTCATCCGGGGGAAAAGGTTTAGAGACAAAACCTTCACTATTCAATAGTAGTACTAAAGTAGTTTCTTTGAGTATAAAATATTTGGGATAAAAAAAAACTATTTTACGAGAGGTATTTTTTTAAATTTTTTCCACAATTTTTAATTTTGTAAATAATCAATGAATGTAAAGAACGCCATTAATATTAAAGACGACATGGTACACCTGATGCACTGCGAATTTTGCGTCAAGCTAATAAGCGCGGAATTACGGTGGTGAACGAAAATATAATTTAGACACTGGTTTGTTAAAATCGATTTATTAAACAACAAAAGCGTACTTCAGATTGTTGTGTCTCTTGAAATGTAGTACATTAACCATGACTAATAACGTTCATACAATTTATAATTAGCATAATGTGATCATTTTTTAAATATTCAAAAATTTGTAAAAATTGTTTCGAACTAGACGAACTCCACTGCATCGGGGCTCGTAGCCAGTAAAAAAATCTTAACTTCTTTATAAAACACTTTAAATACAAAGTTTTAAAACTTCGCGAACATTTACCTCATAGTTGGCAAAAACGTACGTAAATTCAATTGTTATTTAAGTTGGCAAAAAATTACACGTCATATTGGCTAGGGAGGGGGGGGGGGGCGGCGGGGGGTTCAGAAAATATCACCAAATGTCACCATGGGGTATGGGGGGTCTAAAACAGGCCAAAATCGTATGACGTGATTAATGGACAAGCCCTTAGCTGCCTTTCGTTTACGTTTGACGATTAAGCGCTAGCGATTGGCAACTTGGCTAAGCACCCTGTCTAACTAGCGCGTTCGGTTCGAACTGTCAGTGCCACCCCGGGGAGTACATCAGTAGAGCCTCACGGCGAATATCTACGTACTAATTCGTGTGCTGGCAACAATGAAAAAAAAAATTAAAAAAGGTAGTAATCAAATAAGTACATTACGACACAAGTGCGAAAAACATGAAACGAGTGGCGATGTTTTAAAACACGACCGATAGGGGGTGTTACGAATTTCGTTTTTGCACGTGTCTCGTACGACATTTTTCAGTACAGATTACCCTCCGAAGTTTTGGACTTGACGTTAAATGACCCACTTCTCGCACTAGAGCCTAAAAAGTACACCATCTTTACTAAAAATTAAGATTATATATTTTTTTGAAAAGAAGCGACCTTATTTTTCAGTAAAGGTACGAGTTACGCGATAGAAAGAGAGCGCACTTCTACGTAACATTTAGCGTTGCGCGGGGGGCATTTGAACTTAATAGTATCGTATCAAGAGACATTATTTCTTTAAACGGGTTTTTGGAGTTTTTGTACTTGTACTAATAATATTTGTATCATCATCATCAGCCTATGATAGTCCACTGCTGGACGTAGGCCTCTCCTATTAACTATGCGTATAGACGCATTAGGAGGTAAATGCCATAATCGCCATTTACCTCCACGGATTGGCGATCGCAGTAATGTGTCCACTATGATGACGCTGCTGCCCATCATCAAATTTTTATCAAATAATGGTCAGCGACAGTTAAATCCCTTAGTCGACTCTTACGACACCCGCAGGAGTTGGGGTGGTGACAAATGTACGTAGGATGCCCTGAAAATTTCGGGAATTTAATACTTAGGAACGTATATTTGACATGGGTTATACCTCTTTCTTACACACACAGAAAACACTGGCCAAGAAAAAAAAAACAATGTCCGATTTTCAATTGTTTTTTAAAGTTGAGTCGCTGGTGAAAATGGAGCTGTCCCGCGAAAGTTTTAGAGCAATGATTTATTATGACTTTAAAAGTGGATTAACACAACAACAATGTGGAGACCGACTATTGCTTTTAGTAGTGAAGCACCTTCAAAGACGACCATATACAGGTGGTATTCGGAATTCCAACGTGGCCGTGTGTCTCTTGCGGATGACGTACGTGAGGGTCGACCGAAAACGGCCGTTACCGATCAAAACATCGATGTTGTTCGCCAACTGATAAAGGAAGATAGGCATGTTACATATCGGGAGATTCAGGAGACTTTAGGCATTGGAATGAGTCAGGTACAAGTTATTTTACAACAAGAGTTGGGCGTGCGGAAGTTATTTTCCGGGTGGATTCCTCACTTGTTATCTGACGACCAGAAAACGGTACGTGTCAATTGGTGCCGCAAAACTTTAAAAAGATTTAATGGAGGAAGCTCAAATGCCGTTTTTAGTATTGTGTCAGGTGACGAATCATGGATTTACGCATATGAGCCTGAATCGAAAAACCAATCTCGAGTTTGGGTTTACGAACACGAACCGAAGCCGACAAAAGTTGTTCGTTCTCGCAGCACGATCAAAAAAATGGTAGCCACGTTTGTCTCCAAATCGGGTCACGTGGCGACTATCGCTCTTGAAGATCGAAGAACTGTCAATGCCGATTGGTATATAGGCGTTTGTTTACCGATTGTTTTTGCTGAACTGCGAAAAACTAACCCTAACCGCCGTATTATATTACACCATGATAATGCCAGCCCTCACACCGCTCAGAAAACAGACGACTATCTGAAGGGCGAAAACGTCGAATTACTGGACCATCCTCCGTACAGCCCCGACCTAAGTCCCAACGATTTTTTTACTTTCCCGAAAATAAAGAATCGGTTGCGTGGTCAGCGTTTTCAGACCGCGGAAGAAGCAGTCGACGCTTATAAAATGGCCATTTTGTCAACCCCCACTTCAGACTTCAATAACTGTTTTAAAAACTGGTTTCAGAGAATGAACAAGTGTATTAAACACAAAGGAGAATACTTTGAAAAACAATAAAAGTACTTTTATTTCATTAAAATGCGTATTTTTTCCGATTCCCGAAACTTTCAGGGCAACCTACGTATTCTTACTGCCGTCACCACACGACAAATTTGTATACAATACAATACAAAACTCTTTATTGCACACCTCACACGTAATAAAGAACAAAAGTTCACAAAACAAAAGAAATACAAAAAACAGGTCACAAAAGGCGGCCTTATCGCTAAAAAGCGATCTCGTCCAGACAACCTTTGTGTAGTGGAGACACGATTACAAAAATGTATACTGTGTCTAATATTACAGATTATCCTGCGCCTGTGCGGTACAAGAGTCATCGTCAGTATCTGTATGTCTCGCTCTCCGAGCGGCTGATCGCGCGCTAGAGGTGTACGACGTGTTACTAGCACTAGCCGAGACTCTCCATACGCCACAAGAGGTAACTATCGCCAGGGCAGTCTCACTTGGCATTATCCTGCGCCTGTGCCGTACAAGAATCATCTAGAGTGTCTGTATGTCTCGCTCTCCGTGCTGATCGCGCGCTAGAGGTGTACCACGTGTTACTAGCACTAGCGGAGACTCTCCATACGCCACAAGAGGTAACTATCGCCAGGGCAGTCTCACTTGGCATTATCCTGCGCCTGTGCCGTACAAGAATCATCTAGAGTGTCTGTATGTCTCGCTCTCCGTGCTGATCGCGCGCTAGAGGTGTACCACGTGTTACTAGCACTAGCGGAGACTCTCCATACGCCACAAGAGGTAACTATCGCCAGGGCAGTCTCACTTGGCATTATCCTGCGCCTGTGCCGTACAAGAATCATCTAGAGTGTCTGTATGTCTCGCTCTCCGTGCTGATCGCGCGCTAGAGGTGTACCACGTGTTACTAGCACTAGCGGAGACTCTCCATACGCCACAAGAGGTAACTATCGCCAGGGCAGTCTCACTTGGCATTATCCTGCGCCTGTGCCGTACAAGAATCATCTAGAGTGTCTGTATGTCTCGCTCTCCGTGCTGATCGCGCGCTAGAGGTGTACCACGTGTTACTACACTAGCGGAGACTCTCCATACGCCACAAGAGGAGGTAACTATCGCCAGGGCACTTACTTATTTATTTGTGGTAATTAAATACATTTGCACCTCAACAGTTAAAGCCATAGTGGCACAAACAGAAAATAAAACAAGATTATGAGTTTTGTAAAATTATACAATATAAAAACCGGACAAGGGCATGTCGGGCTTGGCACAATATAGGGTTCCGTAGTTTTATTTTAAAGAATTGTATAAACCTACTAGTCATATTTGACATTTGGCACAGGGCGGACACGGCATACATAATCTCAATCTGACATTTGTCTGTGCTTATAAGTGTGCCTATAAGTGTAAACAAATATGGTTTACTTATCAAATAACAAAATGAGAGGGTGCCCCATAGACAATTGCAATCGGGAGAGCAAAGAATTCCTTTATTGGTTTGAACATCCTACAAAATTGCAAAAATAAGAAGCACCCTAATACGTATTATTACAATTCCCCTTAGTTACAAATTGTCAGCCCCCCGTAGCCTAGTTGGTAGTGACCCTGCCTACGAAGCTGGAGGTTCCGGGTTCGAATCCCGGCGAGGGCATTATTTGTGTATTTATTTATCACAAATATTTGTTCCTTGGTTATGGCTGTCTATGTATTTAAGTATCTATACAGGGTGGTCCAAACCTTGACGTCCAAAAATTTTTTTTAGGTTCCCTACGTCATGGGCTATCAGAATATACCCCATGTATGTTAGCCGATTTTTTGTAGTTTTCGAGTTATGAATTTTTGAAAATTTTTTTGAGAAATTCTGGAATGAAGAAATTTATTGATAAAAAAAAACTATTGGGTTTTTTTTATATTTTGTTTTTGTAAAAGTATTACTACAAATAAAGCATTTACTGACAAAAAAATTAGCGTCCTCACTTTGATACAAGTAGGATAAAAAATACCAAATTCAAAATTTTACGTTAAAACCACTCTGTATGTATCTATCTATTATATATATCGTCGCCTGGTACCTACATTACACGCCTTAATTGAGCTTACTGTGGGACTAGGTCGATTTGTGTAAGATGTCCCAAGATATTTATTTATTTATTATTGGACACTTGAATCAAAAGTTAAGAGGGGGGAACACGTTTTTTTCATAGTTCATCAGTATTATATATCTTTCAGCGTAAAGCAGCAGAGGTGGTGGCAAAGCAACTGCTCGCCAGATTGGACGCCGACCACAACTCTGTCGCTATCGGAGAGCCGCTACTATCTCCGGGGCCGTGGCTGCAGCATGACGGACAGTGAGTTACTGCTAATTGAGCATTCAATGAAAACATCTACTTTTTGTCGCTTACGTGTCGCAATGGTAGCTACCCTAATAAAATATGCTAGCTGGTAGGAAACACTGTCAATCTTAAAGCCTTGATATGTTATTATTTGTAACTCGGCTAACTAATTTAATTTTTCAAAAGTATTGAAAAGACAGTGTCGCTTACGATACGTTTTCATGGAATGCTCCTAATAGGGATGATCACAGAATTAGATTTGGATAGAAGAAACAAGTTCATTCATTTGTTTGGCGGCCGAGCGTGTCAGGTTTTGTACTGAAGTTGTTACTTGCTTATGATCATGGCCCGTAATTTTCATGCCGATGACATCAATTTGACGTCACGCTCCATTTAGGGTGATCCTAAATAGTTTTAATGTTCATAATTAATCATTAGTCGTCAATTGAACATATTGCGAAAACACAAATCTAATTATTTATTAACTAAATATCAAGGGATTGCATATGCCCGAGAAATTTGACCATTTTGAATTTCATCAGCCGCAAAAACTGAGCACGTGGGTTCGATTCCCACCTCGGACGTTGGTGATCTTGGTCGTTTTTTCTTTGGTATATGACATCCAATATTTATAATTTATAAAATAGTGATTTATGAATGATTCATCTATAACTCTATTTTTCTGCTAACCAAACTACCCAATAATTTCGCCAGTTTGTATTTGTAATATATGGAACTATATTACAGAGCGCACACAGACAGCGGTTGGACGGAGGAGTGCGAAACGCGGCTGCGGGCGCACGCAGCTCGGCTTAAAAGCGATACTGTCACACTGAGGAACGCAGGACAAGCGCCCGCTCTCTTCTCCTACCACGGTACGATCATAGTTTAGTAACTACGAACAAATAAAAAGTTTCAAGTGTGGAGCCCGTACTTTGTAATAGTACATTACTATAGAGGACGGGAAACGAAGGGTTACAGGCCAAGTAGATATATCTGGCCGAAGGAACTGAGGCCAGATAGGAATACGCGGCCTGTAACCCTGTTTCTCGCCGAGATTTGTATAGTGCTTTTCTCAAACTTGCCATGAAATAAAACGAACTGATTTCGCCGAACAATACTATTTGATTTGTAAATAAACCTGTAAGCGACGCAATTAGATTTAAGTTTTAAATACCAGTTTTACGTTTGTCAAAGCTAGGGGACGAACGGGGAGAGCGCGGGGCGCGGGAGTGGTCCTGATAGTTTACCTCAATACAGTACCTTTTAAAACCAGTCGATATAAGCTGTTGCACTCTCCGCACGTCCCTTTACGCTAGTATTTTGTGGATGTACCGCCTTCTTCGAAAATATAAGTAGTTTCCTAATTTTGGCTATTTTTCGTCGTGGAACGAACCTACAACCCCTACAAAGTGGTCTTCGAACCGGATCCTGATGTCATTGTTCTCCACGCCGCCGTCGAAGATAATGGTCAAAACTCGAGGAACTTTAAGAAGAGAAAGGGAGAAAAAGGAAGCTTTCGAAGCCGTTCAAAGTGAGCCAAGTACAAGTGCAGCGAAAGATGGTGAAGCTAGAGTACAGGACGACAAGTTGTTGGAAGTACGAAGTGTGAAATCCGAGTTGTTTAAGTTGGAAGTGTCGCCGGGCCCCCATAAGCCTATTAAACCTGCGTCCGAGAAATCTCATGCAACTTCTGTGGAAGCTCGCAGAAAGCTGGAATTAGAGTCAGCCGAAAAGAAACCACAAGTTTTGCAACCGGATAAAACAATAGTGTTAACGGCCCGGAGTACAAAGTCCAAGATATCCGGCTCACACAAGTCGTCTACATCTACCGTCGAGGCTCGTAGAAAGAGATTAGAACTTGAGGCGGCCGAGAAGAAAGCACAAATAGAAATGCAGCTTATCGATAAACGTCTGGAAGCGGAACTTGCCGAATTAGAAGAAGAATACAGTCCCCCGTCAGAATCCGATAATCGAAGTGAGGTTGCTAAGTGGGTAGAACGTAGTAATTTAGAGTTGGAATCGCAGCACGCCGCCGACCAAGGTCAACCTTCAGGCTCGCTGCGCCCGCCGGCCGACATGGCTCCCGGCTCAGATGGTCCAATTCAACAATTAGCCTGCGTACTTAAGGATATAATGTCCACTTCTGTTTGCAACCAAAACAACAATTCTAATTTGTTAAGCCGCATCAGCACACCTAAAGAATTACCTATATTTACTGGAGACCCTATGGACTGGCTTCAATTTAAATCTGCATTCGACGAGTCCACACGAGTCTGCAAATTTAGCGATAGTGAGAACCTATGGCGCCTAAGGAAATGTCTTCGTGGACCCGCCAAGGACGCAGTGAATGCCCTACTTATAAGTACCACATCTCCAGAAATACTTATGTCAACTTTGGAACTTCAATTCGGGAACCCTGACGTCATATTATCCCGGATTGTCTACGAGATCAAAAAGTTAAACACGATGACCCCTGATTATCACAAAGAAATCATTGTATTTTCAAATAAGATAAGAAATTACGTCGCTGCCGTACGTGCCCTAAAACGTGAAGAATACCTACAAGGAATGAGTCTAGTCACTATTGTGTTGTCCAAGCTGCCTACCATATTGTTATCGAAATGGGCGGACTATGGTTATCATCGCATCGCCGATGGAACTACCTCAAGATTCGACTTATTAGCTAACTTTCTTCACGAAGAAGCGCTCAAAGTGTCTACCTGTAGTGCTACTTTAATAAACACACGTGCGGACTATTTTAAACGTAATAAATATCACGATAAGAATGACTTTAACGCGCAGACTGTTTTAGTGCAAAGTGGACAGAGTGAACTAAATAACATGTGCCGCTACTGTAAAATAGCTAAACACGACCTGCCGCAGTGTAAAAAGTTCAAGAAGTCTTTACGCAAAGATCGCTGGCAGTACGTTAAACGCCGCGGTTTATGTTACAAATGTTTGTTATCGCATCACGACCGAAACACTTGTCCTGCCGCCGCCTGCGATGTAAACAACTGTGGATTAGCGCATCACCGGTTATTGCATTATGTGCCTAATTATAAACATAATAAGGACAATAATAGTACAGTGCAAGTGACTGAGATCGAATCGGAGCCTAATTCGGAAGTAGTGACGAACTTGAACTCATCCTCTACTCGAAGGGGTATGTTAAAGGTAGTTCCAGTAAATATCCATGGACCTTATGGCGTGATTAGCACCAGCTGTTTGCTTGACGACGGCAGCTCGGTTACTATGATAAGCGCAGACCTCGCCAAGCGGGTGGGGGCGCGCGGCCGCCGCGAGTGCATGCGTGTGCGTGGCGCATGGAAGAACTCTGAAGTAGTGTGCGAAACTTGTCTCGTGGATATAACTATATCTAACAAGAATGGAAAAAAATTTACGCTGACCGCGCAAAGTGCTAGTGACCTTGACCTACCGAATTATAAAATGAACTTTGTGAACTGTGACAAGTATACTCATTTACAAGGACTCAAAAATAATTTCTGCAGTGAAAACTTAAAACCAGAAATACTGATAGGTCAAGACTACTACCACTTACAGTTACCGTTGGAAATTGTCATCGGCAGTCCTGACGAGCCCTGCGCCACTCGTACTCCTCTCGGTTGGTGCATACATGGAAGAGCACCCCGCACGTCATCAGCTGGGCCCACGGTGCACTCAACTCTGTTTATCTACAACAATGACGTCACCGATGACGACGCGACCGAGACCAGACGACAGTTGCAAGACCTACACGAAGAAGTACGTCGTTCCTTCATGTATGACTCATTGGGCGTAACTAGTAAACCCCGTGAGAACTATAACGACGTATGCGCCGTAAAAATACTTGACGAAACTTCCAAACTTGTTGATGGTCGTTGGTACGTCGGACTCCCATGGAAGAATGAACAATGTGAATTACCTGACTCCTTCCATCACGCCATGTCTCGCCTTAAGGGAGTGGAACGCAAGATGGAAAAATGTGATGGCTATAGAGAGAGATACAACGAGCGCGTCCAACACCTGTTTGACAATGACTACGCACAAGAGTTAAAAGATACTACGGTAACTAGGAAGACATGGTACTTACCACATTTTGGAGTGGATAACAAAAATAAGAAGCGCCTCCGACTCGTTTTTGACTGCGCCGCTGAAACGAATGGACTGTCACTAAACCACTACCTACTTAAGGGCCCCGACCTACTGAGGTCACTATTTGGAATTATGTTGCGGTTCCGAGAGCAAAGGATTGGTGTGACTGCGGACATTAAAGACATGTTCTTACGCGTCAAAATTAGAGAAGAGGACCAAAATGCACTACGATTTTTATACCGAAGTGACCCTAAGGGACCGGTGAATACCTACGTCATGACATCGCTAATATTCGGCGCTAACTGTAGCCCTTTCGTAGCCCAATATATAAAAAACAAGAACGCCCAGCGCTTCGAGCCTACGATGTTACCTGCCTGCGAAGCTATATACAATCAACACTATATGGATGATTATATAGACAGCCTGCCAGACGAAAAAACCGCTATTGAGTTGACAAGAGATATAAAATTCATACATCAGCAAGGTGGCTTCGAGTTACGTAACTGGACTTCAAATAGTAAACAAGTTCTCGAGTCCATGCCAAAATCAACTCTCGGCGAAGCGGCTGTAAAGTTTAAAACCGGAGAACAATACGAAAGCGAGCGAACTCTTGGTTTGATCTGGTTCCCGCATGAAGATGTACTGGGGTTCGACGTTTCATTTAAGAAGATTCCTGAAAATATTATTAGCGGAACACAGAGGCCGACAAAACGGGACATTTTACGTGTTGTGATGTCCATATTTGACGTTTATGGATTTTTATCTCCGTTTACTGTTCATGGAAAAATGATAATACAATTATGTTGGCAAGAAAACATAGACTGGGATATGGAAATACCTAACACAATATATGGAAAATGGTGCAATTGGATAAGTTGCTTAAAGTCATTACGTAAGATACGATTGCCCAGATTTTATTATAATGCAGCGCATACAAACGCCACGGGAGTGAAAGAGACAGACTCGATCGCAGCGGCGGCCGGCACCTCTAGCGCGCGAGAAGAGGACGGCGCGCGCGCGCACGTGCACCCTTTAGACTTAGAGCCACCGCCCGTAGACTCCTCAAGCTACACGAACCTGGAACTGCACATGTTTTGTGATTCATCGAGTAAGGCTATGTGTGCCGTTGCGTACTGGCGCTGGGAAAGCAACGCGCATGTGTACGTTGCATTTGTGGCAAGCAAGTGCCGAATAGCTGCAAATAAAATTACATCAATCCCGCGACTTGAATTGAACTCTGCCGTGCTAGCTGCTAGATTGGCTGACACTATAATAAAAGAACATAAAATTAAACCTATGCGAAAAATATTCTGGAGTGATTCGACTACGACTTTGCACTGGATCAGAAATAAGTGTCGCACTTATAAGCCGTACATCGCTAATCGCTTAGGTGAAATAGATGAACTTACCTGCAGTGATGAGTGGAGATACGTCCCTACGAGCCTTAACATTGCGGACGTCGGAACCAGAGAATCATATGAGGAGTCTATCCTACAAGGTCAATGGCTACACGGACCGGTATTCTTATGCGATAATGAGCGCACTTGGCCGACGGATTGTTTACAACCTGTAATCAATGAATATGAATTAGAGTGTGTTAACATTATACAAATGGTAAATAATGAGATACCTATACCTGAGCCTACGAAATTTGCATCGTGGCTGCGTCTGCTCCGAAGTACTCACGCCGTTACGAAGTTTATAAAAAGAAGTCGAAAACTTACCGATAGTAATAACGAGACACTGGAGGAAGCCGAGCGCCTGCTAATAAGACACTCACAGGCCAAGTCGTTTAGTGAAGAGATTAAAATCCTGAAAGAAGGAAAATACATAGAAAAAAGTAGTAAGCTACTTACCTTATCACCTTACCTAGACGAGCACGGAGTTCTGCGCGTCGGGGGCCGCATTGATGATGCTGCCGATGTGTCGCCTGAAACAAAAAGACCAATAATTCTAGATGGGAAAGATTATATAACTAGATTGATAGTGAAATCTTACCATGTCAGGGCTGCCCATCAAAATCAAGAAACTGTGGTGAACAACCTAAAACAAAAATATTGGATTACTAAACTTCGCCCAACAGTTAAAAATATTGCATCAAAATGTATGATCTGCAGAATAAGGAAAAGCAGACCTGAAATTCCCAGAATGGGTAACCTACCTGAAGCACGGATGGCTCATCACCAGCGCCCGTTCACCTTCTGTGGAATAGACTTGTTTGGACCGCAAGAAGTCGCTATAGGGAGAAGACGAGAGAAGAGGTATGGAGTTATTTTCACATGTTTAACCGTCAGGGCTATTCATTTGGAAACCGTCGCTTCCTTGACCACCGACGCCTTAATTATGGCCCTCCGACGTATGGCCGCGAGGAGGGGATGGCCTCAACAAATCTTCTCTGACAACGGAACGAATCTTCGTGGGGCCGACGTCGAGCTGAAAAGGGCACTTCAGGAACTGAAAAATAATGACGAGGTACGCAATGCTGCCATCAATCACGGGACCAAATGGACGTTCATTCCCGCCGCTAGCCCACACTGGGGTGGGGCATGGGAGCGACTTATAAAAAGTGTAAAGTCCTCGCTGAAAGTTGTCCTGAAAGAACGAGCGCCTAGAGAAGAAACTTATAACACGTTGCTTGCCGAGGTGGAGAACATAGTTAACAGCCGGCCTCTAACGCACGTGTATGTAGAAGCCGGAAGTGCAGTGACCTTGACACCAAACCATTTTTTATTAGGCTCGTCATCTAACTTACCTCAGATGGGCGTATTTGATGATTCCGAGTTTTTTCTTAGAAAGCAATGGCGGATCGCACAGAGGCTTGCCGATCTATATTGGAAACGCTGGGTAAGAGAAGTGTTACCAGATTTGTTGCCGCGACAAAAATGGAATAAGGAGCAGAGGCCCTTGCAAGTGGGAGACCTAGTTTTTATTGTCGACCCTGATGGGCCCCGTAATGTCTGGCCACGAGGCATCATCGACCAGACCTTGCCAGGACGTGACGGACGAACCAGAATGGTTCGAATAAGAACAAAGACGGGTGTCCTAACCCGGTCCGCCGCACGCGTCGCTCGAATACCTATTGGAGAAGAGTGCTGCTAGGGGGCAGCACTGGGGTGGGGCATGTAAGCGACGCAATTAGATTTAAGTTTTAAATACCAGTTTTACGTTTGTCAAAGCTAGGGGACGAACGGGGAGAGCGCGGGGCGCGGGAGTGGTCCTGATAGTTTACCTCAATACAGTACCTTTTAAAACCAGTCGATATAAGCTGTTGCACTCTCCGCACGTCCCTTTACGCTAGTATTTTGTGGATGTACCGCCTTCTTCGAAAATATAAGTAGTTTCCTAATTTTGGCTATTTTTCGTCGTGGAACGAACCTACAAACCCTACAAAACCAATAGTACAGTAGGTATCGTACGTACAACATTAAAAAAAAACATTCGCGCCTAACTTTTTTTTAAATCTGTTTGAGGTATCCTTTTACCTGTTGGTATAGACATTAGTTCTTAGGTTATTTTTTTTTTCTGTGGCTGAATGTCAAGACCTAGTGTCACAATTTGACGTTTCAAAACAAAAGACAGTTTGTTTGCAGTCCTAGGTGTGAAATAAATACATGAAATCTCTTTACATATCATCTTAGCATATGACACCGGATACATAGTATTTCCGGGCTTAATTTAAAGTAAGTAACATCAACATTCCGTAGCAAGTTTGAGAAAAGGATATTGATATGCTAGAGAAAGTTCAGCGCAGTTTTACTAAAATACCAAGAAAGCTAAAAAATAAATCATACGAGGAAACACTGCAAATGCTTAAGCTCACCACCTTGAAAGAGCACAGAGAGCGTGGAGATCTGTGGCCTATACCACAAAACTTTACAAGCGTACAATTCTACAAAATTGTATAAATTCCCATACAAAAAGTTGACAATATTGTAGAATTGTACGCTTGTAAAGTTTTGCGGTATAGGGGCCTGATTGAGACATTCAAAATACTAAACGGACACTATGACCTCAAAGACTTCCATGAGATATATGAACGCAACAAAAACACCCGTCTGAGGGGCTATTCACTAAAGCTAGTCACTCGCAGATCCCACAATAATCCGCATAAGCACTTTCTTAGCAACAGAGTTGTGAAAGCTTGGAACAAACTCCCAGATGAAGTAGTGGCTAAAAGTGTCAATGAATTTAAAAATAAGCTAGACAAGCACATCCTAGATTCTACTCAGTAGTGATAGCCCTACCAAAGGAAACCGGATACAGGCTTTATCAGTTGTAATAACTGCCTGCCTGCTTAAGATATATAATATATAATAATAATAATAAATAAAACATGGTAGCCGCACGCCATACTAAATTGCCTTTCAAAAACGGTCCTGAATTTTAGTTGACAAGTGTCACCCCCGCTTCAATGCATCACGGTAATTAATTTCAATGTCAACCTATAAAAACTTGAACCGTCATTTTAAAATAGTTGTGATTGGTCCATCAAAGTTTTGATTGGCTATATTCTATAAACATTTGTCAAAGATGTTGCGCTGAAATATGCGCGGTGTTAAGAAAAGCGCTGTGTCCTGCCCATCTTGGCACAATTGAACAATTGTGTTTGGGGGCATTTTTGAGCTTTCGTTAGACGTCCATGTTATATATGGTCGCAGTTTAATCATGTATAGCATTCTATGACAAAGCGCACACAGACAGCGGTTGGAATTACGTGTGCGAAACGCAGCTTCGGGTACATGCATATTTTCGTGGTTGTTAATTCAACCGTGATCAAGGACTAAATAATTGTGATAAACCTAATAAAATTTTAAATCTCGTAACATCAACCCTTGTTTATAAGAACTCTTATATTACTACTATAGTTTAAAATTCAACCTAATAGTAATAAACATACTATGGTCATACGAACATTTAATAGTACATTTCGATGCAAGTGCAAAAAAATGTTTTTTCGGCGAGGAGGGTGAAAGTTGAAGCCCGAGTTAAAAAGAATTTTTACACGTGTATCGAATGACTTTTTTCATGACAAGTGCCTTAAAAAGAGAAAGCAAAGTTTACTTTTTCGCACTAGTTAGGAAACGTTTCCTAACTAGTGCGAAAAAGCAAACTTCGCGCTTAAAAAACAAGTGTGATGAAAAAGATTAATTTTGCTTGCAGATGTGGAGGAAGAGGATTTACCTAAATCAATGGGCAGCGCCAGTATGGCGGAAATGGAAGCTGCTGTCATGATGCAGGTATACTATTATTACAAACAATGACATTAAATAATAAACTCAAAGAATAAAAAACTTTGTGAAGTGATCAATAAGTGTCAAATTTGCGAACA
The DNA here is from genome assembly GCA_025490895.1 of Thaumatotibia leucotreta. Classification (NCBI taxonomy): domain Eukaryota; kingdom Metazoa; phylum Arthropoda; class Insecta; order Lepidoptera; family Tortricidae; genus Thaumatotibia; species Thaumatotibia leucotreta. The sequence goes on from JALPQI010001725.1 coordinate 109,697, forward strand.
ACACCGCAAAATAGTAGAAACTTTTTATGTTTAAGGAATAATGATGCTATACCGTAAGGTGACCAAATGTCAGCTGTCAAAACTGAATAGCGGAGCAAAAGGCCCGCAATATTTACTTCTGCAGCCCATTTTTTGGGGCCATTTTTTTGAGCTGTTTGGGGATCCACTTATATATTCTAAATCAATGGTTACACACGTAATTTAAGTCGATAATTGCTCGACATGTTTCGATCCATTTAGAGGATCCTCATCAAGGAGTACGCGCGACCAAAGCCCGACGTGCATCCTCTAAATGGATCGAAACATGTTGAGCAATTATCGACTTAAATTATGTGAGTAGCCCGTTTGATAAAAATTTTAAATATGTTTGAGTGTCACGTTAGTTGATTCTAAAACAGGTATACAATTATTTATTTTAAAACGAATCTGAACATTTTGTAGGTATTACTTTAGAAAAAACCAGGCATTACTTTATATAAATATAAGCATATCAAGTAGAGGAAAATAACAGTGCCAATCATTAAAATTAAGGTAGAGACAGGAGACAATTAGAATACATAGTAAGGTTTTACATTAACCAAAATTGGACGTAGTTATGCAAAAAGGAACCAGCCCACATGAATTTGTCATTTCAAAGATTGACTTGTTTATTTCGATTTATGGTGTTAATTTTCAAAACTACAATTTATGTACATAGATTAAATGTAACTAATCTACTTAACCTAACCTATATCTAAGCTGTGTGGCCGTATGGTGACCGCAGAAAGAATACATTAGTCACCACCCCAACTCCTCCTGCGGGTGTCGTAAGAGTTGACTAAGGGATTGAAGTATCACTGACCATACTTGATTAAAGATTGATGATGGGCAGCAGCGTCATCATAGTGAACACATTAATGCGATCGCCAATCCGCTTGCCCAGCGTGGCGATTATGGGCATTTACCTCCTAATGCGTCTATACGCATAGTTAATAGGAGAGGCCTACGTCCAGCAGTGGACTATCATAGGCTGATGATGATGATGATGATATCTAAGCTTGGCCCTTGTGGCATTGTACCGAGGATGCTGGCGGCATTTCCTCGCTGTATCGCAAAACTGATGCGTTGTGCGAGAAAATCACGGTGTGGTGTTAATTAGAATGAAACATTATTGTGGATCGGTTCCCTTTTGCATAAATACGTCCAATTAATAGTGCTATTTTCAAAGGTAACCTGAAACGACATTTATATCTACAGAAGATTCTAGTAGCCCGCGAAACACAAGCAGTGAAAGCGGCCGAAGCAGCCGCCCCATTCCACGACCACTCTGACAAAATCTACAGAGACCACGACCTTAGAGACCACAACGACCATAAAGACCACACTGAGAAGGACCATAGACCCCACAAGGACCATATAGGCCATAAGGACCATATTGAGAAGGATAGAAGCCACAAAGACCATATAGAGAAGGATAGAGACCATAAGAACCATGCGGAGAAGGATGACCATAAGGATTATGCAGATAAAGTTAGAGAACAGGAATATAAGGAGCATAGAGAGAAAGAAAAAGACCATAAGGAGTATGTGGAGAAGGAACATATTCAATACAAGGTAACATAGAGTTATATATAATAGTTATTTGGTATTACTCTAATACATTTACACGTGTATGTTAGTCTATCTTTTGCTTCCTATACGCACCTCCTTTGCTCAAAGGTAAACTGGAAGAAATCCCTTACAGGGATAAGTTCGCCTTTGTACCTGTCTAAATTGTTGTTAATATGTGTATTCTACCTGTGTTTTGTGTACAATAAAGAATTTACATACATACATACATAATGTCACTATAGAAGTACCTAGTGCTTTGGCCATAAAAAAAACTAGTGGCCAAAAATTTTATGACATATTGTCACTTCACAAACTATTATTCCCATAGTCTCATTTAGTAGAATCATCACATGGCAAGCCAACGTATCTTTCGCATATTATAATGTTCCAACCCAACTTAAAGGTGCGGTTAAATTAAAAGAGCATTCGCTGTTCTAACCTCCCACTCTACGAAATTCGACCGGTACACAAAACGTGATTGGTTGATTTCATAGAACGGGCGCTAGAACAGCGAATGCTCTTTTGGTTTAAACGCACCTTAACCCATTTGCCAAATGAAAATTCGGCCAAATGAAAATTGGTAAATGATAATTTGGTAAATGTTGGTACTTAGGGCTTGTCCATTAATCACATCATACTGTATAGGGGGAGCCCCCCCCCTATACAGTTTTAAGAAAAATCACCTTTTATCACCATAGGGGAGGGGGGGTCAACGGACAAATCACGTGTAATTTTTGTCACTCTGCTGAACAGCATACTTTTTTTAAAACATAACCAAATGTCAAATCCTGAACTTCGTTTTAAAACTTCGCGGAAATTTACCTCGTAGTTGGCAAAAAAGTTTTTTCCCATCACGTGTGCAATAAAGTACGTAAATTGAAGTGTTATTAAAAGGTCTATTTAAGTTGGCAAAAAATTACACGTCATATTGGCTTGGGGGGGTGGGGTCCTGAAAATATCACCATATATCAGCCTCTGTAGCCTAGTTGGTAGTGACCCTGGCTACGAAGCTGGAGGTTCCGGGTTCGAATCCCGGCGAGGGCATTCTTTGTGTATTTATTTATCACAAATGTTTGTTCCTTGGTCGTGGTTGTGTATGTATCTAAGTATCTATACGTATCTATCTATTATATATATCGTCGCCTGGTACCCACATCACAAGCCTTAATTGAGCTTACCGTGGGACTAGGTCGATTTGTGTAAGATGGCCCAAGATATTTATTTATATTACCGTGGGGGATCGGGGGTCTAAAATAGGCCAAAATCGTTTGACGTGATTAATGGACAAGCCCTTATTATGCCAAGTGAACCATTTATAACAAACCGAAGAAAATATGCAGTAATAAGTAATGAATGTTTGATTTATTGCAGAGTACATCACGTAGCCGCCGGCGCCGCTCGCGACACTGGCTCGACGCACAAGCTTCTGAAACGGACCTCTAATGTTCTACATATCCCTACGACCATATATAACATGGACGTCTAACGCCAGATCAAAAATGCCCCTAAACACAATTGTTCAATGAGGGTTTTCGATATTTTTTCTGCCACCAGGCGGCGCTTCGTACGCACCTGTCTCGACAGCTGTCATATTCATACTATTCATAGGTACTTGGACCTAAAATATCGAAATTCTACTTTATTTGGAAGTTTATTGATTTTGTAATGGATTACGACTAATACATGGTCGTCGAACTGAAGATTGAACTCTAAAACAGGCGCTCAAAGTCACTGATATTAAAAATAATTACTATAACTTTGTTAATTTCATGAGAATTGACTTGGAACAATTTTATTTATTTATTTTAGGTAACAATATGCCTAAAGTAATGGTTTTCAGAATAAATAAACCTCTAAATATGTAGAAAACTAAATGCGCGTATTTATTTTGACAGTTCGTTAAACGGTCGGCTCAGTGCTGCCATCTCACCTCCCCATAGTGGCAGAAAAAGTATCAAAAACCCTCATTGTGCCAAGATGGGCAGGACATAGCGCTTTTCTTAACACCACGCATATTTTGGCGCATCATCTTTGACAAATGTTTATACAATATAACCAATCAAAACTTTGATGGACCAATCACAACTACTTTTAAATGGCGGTTTTAGTTTTTATTGGCTGACATTGAAATTCGTTACCGTGATGCATTGAAAAGGGGGTGATATTTGTCAACTAAAATTTAAGACCGTTTTTGAAAGCCAATTTAGTATGGCGCACGACTTCTATGTTTTATTTGTTCGTAGACATATCCCTACTGCTTCAACTACGTACCTCTAAACTAATGGCGATAAGGACTCATTCATTATCGTATTCTGATTATAAAAATTGCAGTCAGGGTTGTAACGACAATAGGCATGATGACTGGCAAGTCAAATCAGCTTCTTTTTTCGAACTGTCAAAACGATCACCACTATGGAATATTATGCTCGCTCAGTGCCATCTCACCTCCCCATAGTGGCAGAAAAAGTATCAACAACCCTCATTACTAAGGTTTTACACAAACTCGAATATAATAAATCATGTTTAGAAATAGTACAAATTGACGCCTCAGAGGCTATACTTCCATTTGGTTGTAGACTAACCCCTTCATAAACGTTTACTAACTTAACAAGCCGCTAATAATTGTTTGTCCCTTTTGCTCTTATGGACACATTGTTAAGACCGAAAGGGATAATCAATTATTAGCGGCTTGTTAAGTTAGCAAATGTTTATTAATAAGGGGATAAGTTAAGCCCCTTATTCATAAACGATTTCAAACCTAACAAGATGATAATCGTTTGTCTCTTTCAATCTTAACAATATTTATATAAGAGTGAAAGGGACAAACGTATATTAGCTAGTGAAGTGACGAGTTTACGAATTAGGGTGGTAAAACTTTTAGAGTACCTATCAAGAGTTTGCAATTTAATTACTCGCGCAGTATAGCGATAAAATGAAATATTAATCTGTCATAAAACTTTACCTTATTTGAAAAACACTCCATAAAGTAAACGTATTATTACTGCTTTGAATAAACAGTTTTTTTAATGTTGAGCATTTATGAAAACACATCGAAATTTTATGCATTTTATATAATTTTACTAAAAACTACAGCGAAATGATATTTAAACGTCCTCGCTTAAGCTCGGCCGTCAATTTAGCTTTTATTTCAGGCCGGAGTGATGGTGCTTTTTAATGAAAAAAAAATTGCGAAGCTATGTATTTTGGAAATCATATTTAATCAATAAGTTTAACTATACAAGGTGCCCATGAGGAAAGGGAAAAATTCTAACAGCATATTCCTGAGACTAAAAGAAGCAAACAATCTTAAATTAATTTTGGTCAAATCTGCAAGGAAATATTTTTTTTTAGTTTTTTTATGTTTTGAATGCCCTATACACAAAAAAAGGATTTTATAAATCAAACTATCGCAAAACATGTACTTTAAAGGTTTTTTTTTACATTTGCTAAACTAAATATATTTTTGTTCATTTTATGTCTGTCAATGAAGTGTGACAAGACTAAGACAGCATGGTGACAAAAGCGTTTCCTAAAATGCGTTTATCATAGCGTAACGGTCTAAAACGGTTTAAAGAAAAACTCTAATTTTCTCTTAAAATAGACTGAATCCAGAAAACTTTTATATGACATTTTTAACTTCAAATTTGGTTAAAAATCCGCTGTTGAATTTTTTCCCTTTCCTCATGGGCACATTGTATACAACGCGAATATCATAAAACAATGTAAAATACATTATGCGAGGAAATAACATGTCGTTCAAACCATATCTAGTTTAAACTAATTTTAAAATAATCAGTCATTTGTAATCATTATTTTAAAATTATTAGTTATTCTACTACTGTATGCTCCTTTGTCTACAGCTCATTCTAACTTGTCCTAACTAGTAAACAAGTTTCTAACATCCAAATACACTTTTTCTGTAAAACTACCAGTCAGTACCACCTAGGCTACGGAGGCTAACATTGTTTATTAAATAAGACAAGTATGAATAATAGTACATTGTGCATCTAGGGAGGTAAGGTATTACTAATGAGAGTGTTAGTAGTTAGTTAGTATGCCTCTTACCGACCGTGATGCATATAATGTTTTTCATCACACTTGCGGACAGAAAATAAGTTACAAGACAAAGAAATTTCGCTTTTCTGTTACTCCCGCGATGCAAAGCATAATTCCCTAGGGAGTAATAGAAATGTCAGTACGTCATTTAATAATATATTGTCTTAAAAATATTTTTTTGTCGGCATGTGTGATGAAAAACATTGTATGCATCACGGTCGGTAAGCGGAATACTAACTCGAGTCATTAAAAGCCCACCGCCTACGGCGTCGCGCTTCTAACACTCTTGTTAGTAATTCCATACTTATCTCCCTTGATGCACAATGTACTATTATACTTCACCCTTAGTCAATTATGTTTTATAAAAAAATATCACAAATGTTACGCATGTAAATTATTAGTATATGAATCTCAAAATCTACCGTGTCATAATATTGTTATTAAAAATATATTAGCTATTGTATAGAGAACTAATGTAAAAATCTTCCCTCTGTAATTAAGTATTAATAATTTAATTTTATAGGTATAAGCATAATTGTTGGATCTTATTTCAAATTAAGTACAAGTCCGAAATTGAAGCATAATATCTGAAATAAATAATAATTGGGGATCGGAACTATGGGTGCAAAACTCTAAAATTGACATATGGGAACACTTTAGCGAAGAAAAATACGAACATTATTGAAAAATCTGTATCCAATTTTATTCCCTAGCTCGGAATCTTCAACTTACAATGTGTGGGTGTGTAGATATGTATATTTATGGATGTATGTGCTATGTCAAGTCCACTTGACAAGTTTTGTTAAAGTTTTGCACCGAAGTTCCGATAGCTGAAAATTATTACCTATGAAAAGTACCTATGAAAATCGAATAATTTCCAGAGTCTGTCTATTTCACTGCAATCACGCCTTCATTAGAGTGACAGAGACAGATAGTCGAAGTTTAGTTTTTGAAATTCTCGGAAAGTACTAGAAGGTCATAGAATCAGGGGTTCTAAACCTTTTCTGTTAAGAACTTTGAAATAAGATTCACCGTAAATATTTTTAGTAATTCGCTGACTCTTAATAACTGCTTAAATATGACTAATAACGTTAAATATAGCTTGAAATGTACATCTAGCTATTCGCAAAGCACAACCGAAAAAAAGTTTAGAAGAACTGTGGTTCAATCACATACATATGGATGATTCCCCTATTTTGTTTCTTTAATATATCGCCGAAAGTCATGTTTCCGAATATCACTTTCCAACCAATATATGGCAGAATTTAATTTCGGTAGATAACATCGTATCTTTCGCATATTATCATCAGAGCTCGGAAAATCCATAGCAAAACAAAAGACTGTCCCAATCAAACTAGGGTGAGAAACATTTTTTTATCGATATCGAGTAAGTTTTGTCTAAAAATCATGACGATATGTTTAGGTACATTATTTTATAATCATTATATATTTTGTCAGCCTCCGTAGCCTAGGTGGTAGTGACCCTGTCTACGAAGCTGGAGGTTCCGGGTTCGAATCTCGGCGAGGGCATTATTTGTGTATTTATTTATCACAAATATTTGTTCCTTGGTCATGGCTGTCTGTGTATTTAAGTATCTATATGTATCTATCTATTATATATATCGTCGCTTGGTACCTACATCACAAGCCTTAATTGAGCTTACCGTGGATGGACTAGGTTGATTTGTGTAAGATGTCCCAAGATATTTATTTATTTATTTATTCAAGCCAAATGCAAAAGTAGTAAGTTAAGAGTTTGTTTTATATGTGCTATTTCATCTAAAATACAACGTAACTTATATTATTAACGTTATTTATATTTCATATTAAGTAATAACCCTTCCCTTTTGGCGTGGCCGTAGTCAATTGGCAATGAGGTAATAAACCTCACTGAAAATAATAGACATTTCTGAAAATTAATACTACATAAGATATTGAATGTCATTATTGTAATTTCATTGAGTATGACAACGATAAAATATAAGTTGTGTAGATAAAAATTATTTGTATCTTAAAACGGTTTGATCCGTATATCCGTGGTTGAAATATAAACTTACTCGATATCGATAAAAAATGTTTCTTAACCTAGTTTGATTGCGACAGTCTTTTGTTTTGCTATGGATTTTCCAGGCTTTTATTATCAATACATATTATCATTTACCAATCTAACCTAGTAGACATTTTTTGTAAATGTAGGGTCCACGGAAAAAACATGTCCAGTGCTTACAAAAATCAGGGCAAATTCACTCGTTATTCTGTTAAAAGGTGGTTTTTCCTTCTGTAATTTGAATTGACTAGACATGTTCCGTCCGTGGACCCTTCAAATGTTGGCAGTAAGTGAATCATCTGCGTAAAATTGGTTGGAAAGTGACATTCGGCAAAAATTCTGCGAAAAAACAGTATTAAATTTTGCCTAATTAATTTTATCAAAGTAAATAAATAAATAAAAAAAAATATATATCTTGGGTCATCTTACACAAATCGACCTAGTCCCACGGTAATCTCAATTAAGGCTTGCGATGTGGGTACCAGGCGACGATATATATAATAGATACATACATATAGATACTTAAATACATACACAGCCACGACCAAGGAACAAATATTTGTGATAAATAAATACACAAATAATGCCTTCGCCGGGATTCGAACCCGGAACCTCCAGCTTCGTAGGCAGAGCCACTACCAACTAGGCTACGGAGGCTGACGAATCTCTTTGAAACGATTAATATTTAATTTTGAATTGGATCGAACACTTGTTTTCGGTTGTGCTGTGTGAAATCATCGCGCATATAAAGCTTTACTTTCATAATAAATATCCGTAATTATTGTAATTAACATTCCTTTTCAATGACTGGGGCGTGTCGATATATTAGAATATTTCTAAAACATAACATCATATCAGCCGAAAGACGTCCACTGCTGAACATGGGCCTCCCCCGAAGATTGCCACAATGACCGGTCCTGTGCCATCCACATCCACACAGAATATTATTAAAACTTAAAATCATAGAAGCACCAATGCCCGACAGTGTCCATCGACATTTGCATCATAATGTCTTAGCAATAGAGTAGACAGCAGGGTGTCGAAAATTGGGTCTTAACATGTCGACTATTGGGGTGTTTACGATAAGGGCTTGTCCATTAATCACGTCATACTGTTTATTATCACCATAGTGGGTCACTAGACAAATCACGTGTAATTTTTTGTTAATATCTGCCGAACTGCTTTACAGTTATTAAAAAAATCTATACTTTTAAAAACATTTTTTAAAAATGTTGAACTTCGCTGACATTTACCTGGTAGTTGGCAAAAAAGTTTTTACCCATCACGTGTGCTTAAAAAAGTAAATTGAAGTGTTATTAAAAATAATTCTTAATTTAGCAATAAATTACACGTCATATTGGCTAGGGGGGGGGGGGGGGGGGGGTCCAAAATATCACCATGGGGGGTGGGGGGGTCTAAAATAAGCCAAAATCGTATGACGTAAATAATGGACAAGCCTTAAGTATTCTCATTCTCGCTAAAGTATATTTTTATAATTACACGTTGTGATTATACGAGAGCATTAGAGAGAGACAAGAAAATAGATGAACGGAGTAGGGACAAAAAAACCTGCAACGAATTTTAGTATGACCCATAAAAATATAATTATAAAAATTTGGTGTGAATGGCTCTTCTACTGACTGGACTAATCCATGCTACTAAGGTTTTAGGGATTGCCATCTTCTTCACACTTATTAGCAGTAGGGAAGAGTGAATATATGATAAGATAGACAATACCCAGTCATTGAGAAGACTGTTAGCTTGGAGGCAATTGTAAATGTGTGCAAATGTATAAATGTATATGAATGTACAGCGCGTAAGTCGGTGCTAGCCCGTTAGAGGCACCAGATGTATCTGAGCGGCCGTGGGCCGATATCTGGGCTGACGTAACGGTTTTAGGTCAGATATAGCTGGTGTATACGTGAGACGTTTATGAAATGAAATAAATGCTATTACATTATCACTCTTTCATTTAATTTTATTATTTCGTACCTACACCTACCCTCCTGCAGTGTTGTTCACTAAGGAAACTGCCTTGCTGCCAGCGCTGTGTCAGCGCTGCGGCAGCGTCGAGCCTAAAAATAGTATTCAGTAATGTACTTCAAACGACTCTAGCGCTCGGCGACGAATGCGGCGTGAGCTGGAACTACACTGCGTCGAGAGTTTGACGTTTAATGTACGAACTTCGTATTCTCTAACGAAAAACAGCGACGAACTCGCCCACAACCTCGCTCACAGCCTCGATTCCTAATGTCAAATAAAACAGCTAGGATTTTAGACAAGGCTGTCTCGACGTCGATCTCGTTGACGAACGCAGCGTCGAATGTGTGAATAAGAGAATAGCATAGCTGCCTACATCTGGCCTACCCAAAGGACATGAGCCGCAGTAAATTTTATAACTCTATGTCAATTAGACAACTTCCAATTTAATTTGGCAAATTTTGGCGTAATGTAGGCACGAGGCTAGATCAAAACAGTATTAACTAAAAATTCATGTATTGAATGGTATTTTCGAGATCTAAGAACTTTATAGTTCACTTATAGATTTGACCATTCGTCAGTAAAATCCAAAAAAAAGTTAACAAATATGGCTGACTTTCCATAGAATTTGACGTCTTTGACACATACCCTGAAATACGTTCGCAGACATATTTTTTTGTACTTTAATACTAATATAAATATCATCATCATATCAGCCGAAAGACGTCCACTGTTGAACCTAGGCCTCCCCCAAATATTGCCACAATGACCGGTCCTGTGCCACCCGCATCCAGCGGACTCCTGCGTCCTTCATCAGGTCATCCGATACCGACCAGGATGCATAGCCAAGTTGCCAATCGCTAACGCTTAGTAGCGTATCGTAGTTTTCCCTCTCTGTCACTTTCATATTAGTGCGACAAAGACAGTTAGCTGCCTTTCGTTTACGGTTGACGATTAAGCGTTAGCGATTGGCAAATTGTCTAAGCACTAGGGTGGGTCACTGATGTATGAAGAAAAAAAAAGTATTTGTTTTTTACTGGGCACAGTTGTAAATAGTTCCGTAATTAGGTCGACAAAGAGTGCAAAATGATTTGGACATCGGAATTAATTTCTAGCCTCCGGATCTAATTTAAAAATTTCATAGAAATTTCAGTACATTTTGTAATGAGCACAGTTGATATCATGTTTTTACTTTTTGTTGCAACATGAGCTATGTTTGAGTATTGTGTTTACCTGGAAATAGCTTTTCAAAAGTTACGGAGCCAAAAGAGACGAAAAAAAGTCGAAAATAAGAACTTTTTTTTGAAGCCCCATACATTTTAGGAAAATTTCTACTCAAATCCGGAGGCAGAAAAACTTAAATTAAAAATATAATAAAAATAAGAGTGATAATCAAACATCAAATGGCACCGTTTTGTAACTGTGCCGTCCAGAAAATCGAAATTTTTGAAAAATGACCCACCCTACTAAGCACCCAGGTTGCTACCGACCAGAACGGAAGTGTTCATAATTTCTAGTCTCGGTTCATAATTATGTAAATACATTTGCAAGGGATTAGAATGGAGAATTGTATACATATTAAGTAACTCGTACAACGTACTGGTAAAAAAGTACGTGTCTTCATATAGGTTGCATGGTAAACCTTGTTAGAAAGACCATCTTAAAACGTTTATCATAGTTGGGATCACGACCCCGTTATCACACTGCATACCTTAAACAAAAAAATACATTAATTTTTAGTTAATACTGTTTTGATACAGGTATTACAGTCGTCAGCCTCCGTAGCCTAGTTGGTAATGACCCTGCCTACGAAGCTGGAGGTTCCGGGTTCGAATCCCGAGAGGGCATTATTTGTGTATTTATTTATCACAAATGTTTGTTCCTTGGTCATGGTTGTCTATGTATTTAAGTGTCTTTATGTATATATCTATTATATATATCGTCGCCTGGTACCCACATCACAAGCCTTAATTGAGCTTACCGTGGGACTAGGTCGATTTGTGTAAGATGTCCCAAAATATTTATTTATTTTATTTTATTATTTATTACGTCCCGGATTTTTGATAGCCTTGGGCGGGGATATGGATCCAACACGTAGAGGCCTTGGACATCTATTGTAACCCAGTGGGATAAATGAAACTTGCATTAGGTACCGTAATAAATAGTAGTATATTTGCAAGTTCATTGCACAATACGATCACAATCACATTATTTGACTAACATTGATAATTTTATAATATACATATAACACGATATTTAGCTACACGCTGACTACATTTTGTAACATCATCAGATTCTCAGTTCACTGCTGGACGCAGGTATCTGCACTATTGCATATTTCGCAACCATAGGATTTCTCACAAAAATTGCACTAGACTAGGTGTTTCTACCCTACACGCCGCTAGCTGCAAGTCCTCTCCGACGTCGCGGCGGCGGCTTCACCTTCATATGTACGTACTTTATGTGAGTAGACAGAGAGCCTGATTGTGTGAACGTCTTGTTGCATATTTGGCACTCGAAGGGTTTCTCACCTGTGTGTACCTGGAAGACACGAATTCATTATATTCCTTGACATAAAAATATCTCAAAATGTTAGTATGAAAATTTCCTTTTTTGTTACCAAATTCCGATATATTTATAGTAACTAAAAAGGAATGTTGTGTGTGTTTATATTGACGCTAATGCTCATCATCAATTAATGAATGGTCAGCGAAATTTCGATCGTTTGGTAGTCTTACGACGCCCACGGGAAGAGTTGGGGTGGTAACAAACATATTCTTACTGCCGTCACCACGCGGCATTATATTACCGTAAAACCAACTTTAGTCCAAACGCTCCCAAAAATGGTCCAAAACTTAATCAAATATCTTCTTTTAGGTGTAATTGTTATTTATTATATATTAACACATTCGACACCGCGTACCCACCACGTAGGCACTCGTAAACTTCGCTCAGATGCCGGCGTACCCGCTAGGCGGGCAAGAGCTATAAACTTACACGCTACGCCGGAGTACCCGCCAGGTGGGCACGCATTGCATCTTCGCTACCTCAGGGCTGCTACTAACAGAAAAGTTAGTAAGTCTAATTACTTTCTTTTGGGACATCGTAATCTATTTTCAAGACCGATAATAACGTTATTTTAGCTCCACCATGGACTTGCTCAAAAATTGTTTCGTACGTGTTTCATTGATTGTGTCTCTTTCGCACTCGTGAAATATTCATATAAAAGATGCTTCTCTGTTGTGTACTTCGTTACTCTATTTAAGAAAAGCTAATCGTAGCTCTATCACGTATACGAAATTAATTTGGCACAACCCTGAGCGTCAGACGCGTGCTCGCCTCGGTTTTCGGCGTGCGGCATTGAATTTCACGTCTTTGCCCGCCTAGCGGGTACTGCCGGTTTCTGTTGAAATTTTGCCTGGTGGTGAAAGTGTTCATCGTTCTATTCATAGGGTAAAAACTCCTCATTAATATCAAAAAAAAAAAAACCTTGGACTAAGCCAAAAAGAAGATTAGGGCTGATCCTTATTTAGGAGTTGAAATTGTGGTTTTATGGTATATAATACAATTAATAACCAGCAATGTATACATTGCTCATTGGCACAGAGGGCGTGGAGACAATCCACAAATTTACGTACCTCGGTAGTGTAGTGTCGGAAACTGGAGGGACCGAAGAGGACATCGCTTCATGGATCGCCAAAGGGAGAGCAACCTTCGCACAGCTTCGTCCTGTATTGCAATCGCGGAAACTAACTCGGAGAGTTAAGCTCAAGATATTCCGGTCCAACGTGAAATCCGTGTTGCTGTACGGATGTGAGACGTGGAAGGTCACTAAAGACATCTCGCACCGGCTACAGGTCTTTATCAACCGCTGTCTTCGCCGCATTCTCGGCGTGTTCTGGCCCGAGAAAATCTCCAACACAGATCTATGGGAACGCTGTGGTGAGACTCCGATCGACCAGCAGATCAAACGCCGCAAATGGAACTGGATTGGCCATACGCTCCGAAGGGACCTCGACTATATACCGAGGCAAGCCCTAGACTGGAATCCCCAAGGAAAGCGAAGACGTGGCCGCCCCAAGCAGACCTGGCGGCGGACGATCACTGCAGAAGCGAAGGCGATAGGGATGACCTGGAGCGAAGTAAAGCGCGAAGCTTAAGACCGTTCGGGATGGCGACGCACTGTGGACGCCCTCTGCCCCATCTAGGGGACATAGGACATTAAGTCAAGTAAGTCAATGTATACATTGTCTGCAATCAACGTAAAGACCTATGGTAGAGACTCTTACCACTTTATGTTTGTAGACGGAACTCTTGTCTAGGAATGTTTTAGGGCACTGCGCGCACTGGTATTTCTTGACGCCGGCGTGCACCCGTTCTTTATGACCCTAAAAAGAAACCAGGGTTACAAAATGGCAGTAGAGTCATTTGCAGAAAAAGTGTACCTTTACTCAAATTCGTTACAGACTTTTTCATACCTTTAGTATGCGAGTAACTAAAGTGAGAAATCTCAATTTACATACTTATTTTCGTGACATTAGAGACATACTTTTTTGTTTCATAACTGAAATGTACGCGTGTAAAATGGTGTATTACAGTCCATGATCGCATATAAAAATTAAAAGGCTCACTTTTTCTGCAAATGACGCAGTATCATCATAATAGGAAAATAATATCAAAGGAAAATCTCACAGAAATCCACCTACAAGCAACAGTAAGAGTCGTTTTCAAAGCTTGTTATTGAATATTACTTCATAAGAAAAAAAAAATTGTGTGAAATAGTACATTACGACACAAGTGCGAAAAACATGAAATTCGAAACGAGTAGTGATTTCTTAAAACACGCCCGAAGGGAGTGTTTTAAATCGACGCGAGTTACGAATTTCGTTTTTGCACGTGTCTTGTACGACGTTTTTTAGTACAGATGTAGCCCACCTAACGAAGACCAAAAGTTGCCTATCGGGGGAAATAATTCGTGTATAAGCGAATTTTGGTATAGTTGTAGGGAATGGTGTTTTAAACCATGTACTAAAAGTACTGGTGGTTAGGGGTGGAGCTAACGGGGGGAGGGGGGTGTAAAGGTCCTTATTTTTAATTTTTCGTAAATGACTCGTAAACCGTGGCTTGTAGCAAAAAACGGTCTAGTACATAAGTAATCTACATAAAATTCTCTACAAAAAAGATATACGCGTGTTTCCTCTAGGATCAATGTGTCATGAGATAAGAAAGCAAGAAGATGGACACTATAGAAATAAACACATTTGTTTAAGTAGGTATGGCACATACAGAATGCTCGCGAACATTCCAAAAGATTTTGATGCTCAATTTCTGACCATATTTAGAGTCTTTAATGTTACGTAAAATTTCCTGAATCCGGCTTGGTTTCAGAGATAATCAACCTTTTTTTCGAAATAAGTTTTACGACGTAACTCGTCATAAAACTTCTTTTTGATTACAATGCTACCACAATGTGTTTTAATATTACCACACCTTTTGCCTGGCAATCAAAAAATGGGAATAAACTTGACGAAAAATCCAGTCCCAAAAAAATTTTTTATAACAAATAATTTTAACAAATTCTTGTTATGATAAAAAGTACTGGAAATGTTAAAAAGTATGCAAAAAGTCTAAAAAAAGAAGAAAAAAAAATGTTTTTATTGGTGTTATTTGACATTAGGTCTCATAATAATTTTTCTTTGTTTTGATGTCTAGAATGCATAGTTAAAATCTTTTGACGATGAGATTATGAGAATATTTTAGGTTTAGAAGATAATTAGGAATTTAATTTTTACAAATAAGCATACAGGGCGCGCCCGCTTGCGAGCATTCCAAAATATTTTAAGTATGCATTCTAGATATCAAAATAAACAAAAGTGATTATGATACCTAATGTCAAATACCACCAAAAAAAAATTTTTCTTTCTCTTTTATTTTAGACTTTTTGAATACTTTTTGTCATTTCCAGTACTTTTTATCATAATAACAATTTGTAAAAAATATTTATTTTAATAATTTTTTTAGGGACTGGTTATTTCGTCAAGTTTATTCCCATTTTTTGATTGCCAGCAAAAGGTGTGGTAATATTAAAACACATTGTGGTAGCATTGTAATCAAAAAGAAGTTTTATGACGAGTTACGTCGAAAAACTTATTTCGAAAAAAAGGTTGATTATCTCTGAAACCAAGCCGAATCCAGGAAATTTTACATAACATTAAAGACTCTAAATATGGTCAGGAATTGAGCATTAAAATCTTTTGCAATGCTCACGAGCATTCTGTATGTGCCATACCTACTTGAACAAATGTGTTTATTTCTTTAGTGTCCATCTTCGTGCTTTCTTAACTCATGACACATTGATCCCAAAGGAAACATTCAAATATCTTTTTGTAGAGAATTTTATGTAGATTACTTATGTACTAGAACGTTTTTTGCTATAAGCCACGGTTTGCGAGTTATTTACGAAAAATTAAAAATAAGGACCTTCACACCCCTCTCCCCCCGTTAGCTCCACCCCTAACCACCAGTACTTTTAGTATGTGGTTTAAAACACCATTCCCTACAACTATAGCAAAATTCGCTTATACACGAGTTTTTTCCTCTGAGTTTCCTTCGTTTGGTGTACTAATGGCCCTCCGAAGTTTTGGACCTGACGTAAAATGACCCACTTCTCGCACTAGAGCCTAAAAAGTCACCATCTGTACTAAAAAAACCTTTTTACCTTGGCCTGTGCGGCGGTAAGGAAACTCTTAGCACACAACGGGCACGGGAACGGCCGCTCGCCGCTGTGTCGCAACTGGTGTGTCTTCAGGTTCGCGAAACTCTGTCACACACGAAATCATAACGCCTTGAAAATAATAGTGGCATTGTACAAAAGCAACTGCACTTCGAAATTCAATCATTGAAAAATTTAACACTGCTACGAACAATTAAAACATGGGAGCCGCACGCCATACTAAATTGCCTTTCTAAAACGGTTCAGAATTTTAGTTGACAAGTGTCACCCCTCTTCAATGCATCACGGTAATGAATTTCAATATCAACCTATAAAAACTTAAACCGCAATTTAAAAATAGTTCTGATTGGGCCATCAAAGTTTTGATTGGCGATATTCAATAAACATTTGTCAAAGATGTTGCGCCGAAATATGCGCGGTGTTGAGAAAAGCGTTATGTCCTGCCCATTTTGGCACAATTTAACAATTGATTTAGGCGGCATTTTTGAGCTGGCGTTAGACGTCCATCTATATATACATAAATCTATATCTATATCTATATATATATCTATATATATATAAAAGAAGAAGCTCCCTTATAAAGATGCACGCACAGCCTAAACCCCTGGTCCTATAGACTCCAAATTTGGTACGTAGGTTCCTTTTATGGTGTAGACGAGCACTAAGAAAGGATTTTACAAAATTCACCTTGTAAGGGGTTGAAATGGGGGTCCAAAGTTTGTATGGCGAAATAAGATTAGTTGAACTATTTGATCCGAAACTTCGCAAAAGTATTCTTTAAAGTAATTGAGTAAAGGTATGTTAAAGGTTTTTTGAAAATTCAACCCCCGGAAAAAGGTAAAAAGGGTGACGAAGTGAAAAAATCAAGTTGGGTATCGTTTCTATGGTTTATCGGGACGTAGATCACAAAACGATTTTAAAATTTAACGCGGCAGACGTGAAATACTATTGTACACGGTTATGGTGTGATGGGGTAAAATTCGAAAAATATCAATATTATTTTATTATTTATGTTCATTTCTGGTTCTAGAGATTCCAAATATAGCGCGTAGGTTTCTTTGAGGGTGTACGGGCGCTCTAAAAAAGGTTAAGTCAAAATCCACTCATTAGAGGGTGCAATGAGTCTAAAGTTTGTAGGGGAAACTTGACTATTTAAACTGTTTTATCCGAAACTTCACAGGAGTACTCCCAAACATAAATGACTAAAGACATGTTTTAGGGTTTTTGAGAATTGAACTCTTGAAAGTGGTAAAAAGGTTAAATAGTAAAAAAACAACATGGTTATCGTTTCTATAGTCTACTATCGTGTCGCTGTACCGAGGTGTACGTGAAATACCATCTTCTCTGTTATGGTCTCATGGGCTTGCGGGTTATGACAGGGGTATCGTTTTAGTGTTTATTTCTGATAAAAAAAATCTAAATATAGCATGTTAACCAACATTAATAACCTTTTAAGTTTTCCCGAGTTTTCATGCGATAGTAATCAAAAGTACATATCTGTGTATCCAAGGTGTTTTTTATAAAGTCAAAACAGTCGTCACCATAAATTTCGACATTTTTGATCCAATGGTGTAAATCGATGTATCGGGATCCCAGAGGTTCTTAACAAACTGCAAAAAAGGCTGCCTATTCAATTTCCGTTTCGATATTGTCCGTCATAAAAATCGGTGGTAATCTGAAGTTCTAACTGATCTGTTCATCATAATGAAGCAGAAGTCAAATTTGCAAGAAACGGTAACAATATTGAGTTACTTCAAATGTTAATCAGCTCGCCTAATTATGGTCATCTTTGTTAGGCCTGGGAAACGACAAATGATAGTTTTTATCATCAAAACACAACAATCACCTATGTGAGTGTGTATGTAAACTTTTAAAGATAAAAAACATTTGTCAGTTACCAGATGGTAAAGATGACCATAATATGATAGCGGATTTTGATAATAATCTATATCTGAAATGTCAAAGCGTTTCAAGCAATGAATTTGAGGTCAAATTTGCACAAAATGATCGGCACCTTGAATTTATTTAGTTTGAATCCGACCTTAATAAAAATCGGTATCTTAGGATCCAAGGGGGTTTTTACAAAAAGTGAGAAGCTATCACATCTAAAATTTCTAGAACTTTGATTTAATATTGATAAAAATCGATACCTACCGAGAAGATGAAAAGTTCTTCATATGGAATTTGAAGTCAAAATTGCAAAAATAATTCGCCATCATTATAGCCATCATCATATTAGTTTAATACGACCGTGATAAAAATTTATAGAACGCGGCCGAACCGCGGGTAAAAGCACCATCCGCCACACTTAAATCGGTTAAGGCAAACGCGAGATAATCGCGGGAAAACATTAACATGCAGTGAATAGATATTAGAACGCGGGCGAAGCCGCGGGTAACTGCTAGTGTTATATAAGGTCGCAGGCATAGAAAGATACATATGCATCTGAACAGATTTACCAATCAAAAATATGTGTACATATTACCTGTCATATTAATCTGAGCACATGTCACATTAATATGTGAACAACTACATGTAACATGTTCTAAATGTAAATACAAATATAGTAATTTTTTACAATAAGTATGTAATAGGTGGAAATATTGCAGTAGTAGACACTTCACAGTGGATGTAATATGAGAAATGGTTTTCTTAAATTTGACTAACTTCTGCTGTTCAGATTTTTTTATCTAATACAATAAAATTGTGTACGCATGCAATCATGTCGATCTGCGTTAAAAAAAAATCTATCAATATTATTATTTTTTAGGTACAACTCGCACTTGACCAAAATTTTGAAAATGCCAAAAATGTTATCTCAAAAAAATACCTAATGTCTCCTAAGACAGCTTCCTTGTATCTTCTATAGTTTCCGATTTGCCCACACTGTCCCACTTAAAAAAAACACTCTGTATATTCTATCGCGTTATGTATCTTCATACTGTAAATAATATAATTATAATATAATGTATATACACTGTGAATTAAAATAAATGGTGGTAACTAGTAGAAATGAAAATTCCGGTGGTAAGTTTAGTGGTAACAGCTGGGAATTTTTATTCCCACCAGTAGTGGTAACAGATGGGAAAAATTCCCAATTTTTACCATGGTGATAACCCGCAATTGCTGTGAAAAGATAAAATAAAGGTCTTCGCACATTATAACAACTCAACGGAGACTCGACTCTATGCCAAATATTGAAATTTAAATCCTATGCCATACGTAGGATTAATTTCAAAAAATGATATCAAAGTAGTGTATGACGAGTGGTCTACGCGTCGTACACTAAAGGTCAACCCCGACTCGTCGGTCACACATTGACCACACGTTGTCCACGCGGCGACCATGCGTTTGCGACTGACGTGTATAAAGCAACCATTTTCATTGCCCACTCGTTCACGCTGCGTTGTCCATTAGTGACCATTGGGTGCTACGAACAAATAAAACATGGAAGCCGCACGCCATATTAAATTGCCTTTAAAAAACGGTCCTGAATTTTAGTTGACAACTGTCACCCCCTCTTCAGTGCATCACGGTAATGAATGTCAATATCAACCTATAAGAACTTAAACCGCCATTTAAAAATTGTTGTGATTGGTCCATCAAAGTTTTGATTGGCTATATTCTATAAACATTTGTCAAAGATGTTGTGCCGAAATATGCGCGGTGTTAAGAAAAGCGCTATGTCCTGCCCATCTTGGCACAATTGAACAATTGCTTTTGGGGGCATTTTTGAGCTGGCGTTAGACGTCCATGTTATATATGGTCGCAGATTGGGTGGCTCAACCAGTTGACTACTCATCAAAAGTGTGAGTAGAGTTGCTGCCGCGTTAGCGTGGAGTTGTTATAATGTGCGAACACCTTCACGTACCGTATACCCCTTCCCGCAAGTTTCGCACATGTACTCATCGAGCGGCGCGCGGCGTGCGGCACTGTACTTGTATATCAACTTGTACCGCGGCTTTATCTTCAGATGCACTCTGTCGATGTGGGTGCTTAGAGACGACTTGGTCGCAAATGACTGGTTGCACTGCAATAAAATCATGATTCTAGAGGCTGTTTCAAAATAAAAAAACCGGCTAAGAGCAGGTCGGGCCGTGCCGTGTAGGGTTCCGTAGTTATTTCACAAGTTTTCAAACACTGTTTTCCCCTCACTAGCTCGTAAAGCTCTCTTTTATCCTTTAATACGAGCGGGTAAAAACGCATCTTATTCACTTGTGAGGCAAAGTAATCTCTAATTCCTATGGCACTGGTATAAGTGGATCTGTATGACTACACTAGTAAACATGCGCAATCGGAGCTCACGTGTTAAATTGGTCAATTCTCATTGGTGACTTTGTAAGCCATTGGCTATATTTAAGTACCAGGAGTAACTCTACTCTACGATAGTTTCGACATTAAGTTGTAAATGGTTTTTTTTAAGTTAATTTACATTTGGATGAGATTAGTAATCATATTTCCTCGCGATAGTGAGGGGAAAAAAGTTGTATTACACTTGTTCAACTCTCGTGCCTTGAGACCTTCGCAATGCTCAGATTTCCAGTTTTTGAACCACTCGCTTCGCTTGTGGTTCAATTTTGAAATCTTTCGCTAGCTCAGGTCTCAATATTGGCACGACAGTTGAACAACAACGTTGCCCCCTTGTATAATAAAATAAATATCTTTAAACCGAAATGAACAATAAATTGTACTTACATCGTCGCATTTGTAGCTTGTGTCATGAGAGGCGGAGTGTGCCGCGAGACGCACTGAGTCTGGGAACGTTTCGCCGCACGACGGACATGCTCTGTGATACAACATTCATACTAAAGTCCATTCATCCTTAGTTGTCTTATCTAGTTAACAACTTTCTAACCTAAAAGTACACGTTTTCTGGTGTAAACTGCCATATTTGCCTATACCAAAATACCTGAGTCCGTATTTCAGCAGTCCGTCCGTAGGGATTAGTAAATTGTTTAATTTTTAATCAAGGAAACAGGAGTTGACGACAGAAAACGTGTACTTTAAGGTTAGAAAGTTGTTTACTAGATAAGACAACTAAGGATGAATAGACCGTACAGTACATAAGCAGTAAAAGATAATATTACATTACATCAGAGGCTGGGATAATGAGGATTTCCGGCCAAGTCTAAATAAATAAATATCTTGGGACATCTTACACAAATCAACCTATTCCCACGGTAAGCTCAATTAAGGCTTGTGATGTGGGTACCAGGCGACGATATATCGTCGGCTGACAAGCGAAACTCACTATAAAAACTGTCACTACTCTTCGCAACCTCTTATGTCAGTATTGACTCAGAACTTAGATACGATCTCCATTTCAAGTAGGTATTTGTTACTTACTGAGTTTTGGTTGTCAACCGACGATATATAATAGATAGATAGACACATTAAATACATAGACAACCATGACCAAGGAACAAATATTTGTGATAAATAAATACACAAATAATGCCCTCGCCGGGATTCGAACCCGGAACCTCGAGCTTCGTAGGTAGGGTCACTACCAACTAGGCTACAGACGCTGACATATGGTATATAGGATAGGTAACGAGGCCGGGAATCCGTTTTCACGCCGAGGCATGTATAGTGCTTTTCCCAAACATACAAAGAAATACATAACAAAATAATGACAATGTTGTCGAAATTAAAAATAAGTTA
The DNA here is from genome assembly GCA_025490895.1 of Thaumatotibia leucotreta. Classification (NCBI taxonomy): domain Eukaryota; kingdom Metazoa; phylum Arthropoda; class Insecta; order Lepidoptera; family Tortricidae; genus Thaumatotibia; species Thaumatotibia leucotreta. The sequence continues at coordinate 131,767 of JALPQI010001725.1, forward strand.
CTTTGTAGGCCTAGGAAGGTATGTAATCATATTACTTTTTGCCCAACTCTGCTATGCTGACGCTGTTGCTCATCATCAATCTTCAATAAAATAATGGTCAGTGTCACTTCAATCCCTTAGTCGTCTCTTACGACACCCGCGGGAAGAGTTGGGGTGATATTTATGATCCAAGATTAAGTGTTAAATTATATTTAGATAACTATCATTTTGATACCTAGATATAATAACAGTATTTGCACAATTAATAAGTGAACACGCTAGAAATTGGTCGCTTACATTACACACTTGTGTGGAGTTTGCTATTGGCTTTAAATTTGTCACCTAGACTTTTTACTTTCCCTTTTCCTGTTTTCTTTTTTGTATTTTTTTTGGCTTCTCTGTTTTATACCAGCTTAAAAACATAATTACAGTAAGTACGAGTATAGTATAGTATACCTATAGGTCCACAAAATGTAATGCGAGTAATATATGTAAGTTGTGTTTGCCTATACATACAATAGTAATTAATTATTTTTGTTTAATATTATGATCCTTTATTTATTTCTCTTGTTTATAAAAATGTCGATAAATATCTTTTTTTTATGTAATAAATTCTTTAATGCATTTTATTTTAATAAGACGTATTATTATACTGTTTTGAAAAAATAAGTCCACCTGAGTTTCTTACTGGTTCTTCTCAGGAACGGTGTACGGTTTGAACCAGTAGTAGATTTTTTCTCTCTCTTGATAATGTCAGACCATTCGAAAATGCTTATTAATAAGATTACTTGAATAAAGAATAGTTTGACTTTGACTTGACTATAATTGGGTGAATATTCGAAAATGATCCCTGTATCCAAGTGTAAAGTATATTAGCTATAATATTGCACCTGTTGGCAAACCTTATAATAAATAAATGTATTCTTACGGCCGTCACGACACAGTATACTAACTTGAGGCTCGGGTCGCAGGCATTGTCAGCCGTGGTGTCGGTGTGTCGTGCCACGGCGTCCAGTGTCGCGAACTGGACGAGACAGGTGCCGCATTTTAGTTCCGGGACCGCTGGCTGAAGAATAGTGTATTACTATAGAGGCCGGGACGACACAGTATACTAACTTGAGGCTCGGGTCGCAGGCATTGTCAGCCGTGGCGTCCGTGTGTCGTGCCACGGCGTCCAGTGTCGCGAACTGGACGAGACAGGTGCCGCGTTTTAGTTCCGGGACCGCTGGCTGCAGAACAGTGTATTACTATAGAGGCCGGGACGACACAGTATACTAACTTGAGGCTCGGGTCGCAGGCATTGTCAGCCGTGGTGTCTGTGTGTCGTGCCACGGCGTCCAGTGTCGCGAACTGGACGAGACAGGTGCCGCATTTTAGTTCCGGGACCGCTGGCTGCAGAACAGTGTATTACTATAGAGGCCGGGACGACACAGTATACTAACTTGAGGCTCGGGTCGCAGGCATTGTCAGCCGTGGTGTCCGTGTGTCGTGCCACGGCGTCCAGTGTCGCGAACTGGACGAGACACGTGCCGCATTTTAGTTCCGGGACCGCTGGCTGCAGAACAGTGTATTACTATAGAGGCCGGGACGACACAGTATACTAACTTGAGGCTCGGGTCGCAGGCATTGTCAGGCGTGGTGTCCGTGTGTCGTG